>JASAOE010000183.1:0-25000 GCA_029964075.1 Patiria pectinifera
TCGCAGCGTGAAATCCTCTGAAGACCTGTCCGATGACGATAGCGAAATAAGTGTCGCTCTTGTGCGATATCAGGTCGGAGAGGATCTGTACACGGTACCGAACAAACATTTCCCCGTATGATACGATTTACGTCGGCCTAATCCTACCAAGACGGTCATCACCGACGAGGGGTCGTATGTATAAAACCTAACATTTGCTTTTACTATCTATTTTAAGCATTTACTTGCATTTGTATGAATACAAATGAAGCAAATTATTTTAGTGGAAAGCATTTGCTGAAAGCTAAAAGTACTTACTTTTTGCTTGTTAGCTTTTGCTAGACTCAAGTGTTTACTTCATTTTGTATGAATAAAAAGGAGTGAATGCTTCCGATTTCAAGTATTCACTGTTCATTTTGAGGGGTGGGGTGGGGCAACCTTGAATATATATAACAAATACTTCTGTGCAAAAAGTGCTTCATTTATTGATATTAATCGCCCAAAAATTAACACAAAACGTTAATAAACTACATATTATACCATACACTGTATCTCGATTTTTTTATGCGAAATTTAAATATTTTTTATTATTAATTTCATTACTAGAAGAAACGATAATTTCGCAATTTGTTCACGATATGAGAAGTGTTAGCGTAAATTCAGTTCGATATAGAATAATTAAGGATACATTTTATCCAACGGATCAATCTTTGCAAACTATTATTTTTTTAATATTTCAATAAACAAAACTCTTTGTGTATTGAATGTTGGTAATATTTTTATGCAATTGTGACGTCTACAGGACACTGTGGACCTTTACAATTTTTATGATTGATGAAAGTATACTTTCTTTATTCTGCAACTGGCGAAAAGTGTCATGATGTTTTATGGATTTGAGGATCAAAAATGTACTACTACATGTACTGTATGCATCACCTTGATTTGGACTGTAACACAGCGTGTAAACCCTCCGTGTGTGTGGCAGTTCGAACACACAAAAGAGACCCTATTGGTGCCAATCATTCGTCCATGAAAACATTCCAATGGTAAGAAGCATTTGCTACCTGTTGTCTAGCAAATGCTGAACGATAAAGGAAAACTTTTATTCATACGAAATCAAGCATTTGCTTTTCTTCATGCTTGTACTCCAAAGTAAATACTTTTAATTTTTGCTTAAACTTCCTAGCATTTGCTAGTTTTTATACATACGACCCAATGACACAGCACATAAACCAGTTCTATCCATTATGAATATCCACATATCGCAAAAATATGTGGCGAAATTAATTCGTTAAAAAAGGGACTTTTTGAATGTACTAAGCGGTATCATAATAATTGCCTGTCTCCTCAAAAATATGTGTCATTGTTTTGATAATGATGTCGACAATATGAGCCGTATTATATCTCAAGAATGCACTGCAGATTGTCACATTTTTGGTATTTGAAGTTTGATCGTGAAAAAAATTAAAGGAAAAAAAGATTCGAAGGTTGCCCTGAATCGGATTGTCTCGGATAAAGTCTTCCAATTGTAATTCGTCCCTTATTGTCATTGACTGATTGTGTCTAAGAAATGAAGGCTCCTTTTGTCTAAGATGCCATTTATTTGTTGGACTTTTTGTATCATTGTTGCTGCTGTTTTGCTTGTATAAAATTATGTATAGCGCCTTGAGCAGCTCACGATGGATTATGCTTGCGCTTTATAAATGTCCAATATTATGATTTTTGTTATAATTATTGTATTATCACTGGGTCCTCGCCCTTTCTGTGTTCCAATAGAGAAACTTTCAAAGCACACATTGTTGGCCATTGAGTATTGGACTAAAATTTACTTGCCGTTTCTGTAGGAAACATGGAGACAACTTTTAAGTCAAATTCAAGTTATCTTATACCGCAGTGATTATGGAGCTGTGAATAGCATCAAACGGGACTTTTGGTTGTGGTCATTTTGCTTATACAGCACCCTCTGTTTGTGGTAACGGTTAGCTTCAAAATTATCACTAAAAGATGCATTTTGAAGTTCCTTGTAAATATGTACAATCAACATTAAATGTAACAAGATGCAAAAATTACCATAGTGAACAAACTACTTACTACTATACTACTACTATATGAAAGGTTTGCTGTCGCAATTTTACCATAATGTTCTCTTATAGTTTTGATGTAAGGAGTGATACCTTTCCATTAATATCAACGTAGACAATGATCCTCTTGACTATATTCAAGAGTTTTATCTGTATATACATTTTTAAACTAGACGTAGAACAATAAAGGGAAACAAAACAGTGAAGACGTTTAGGCTATGTAAAAGCAATGGCGTTGCAATGAAGTTCTTTTAAAAAATATGATTTCGAAAAGGAGTGAAATATTACTATTGGACAAAGACGTAGGATTTTTTTGCAATATTGAGAACTGTGAATTTCTCAATTTGAGTAAAATATCAAGCTTTCGTTTACTCTTGGTATTAAGTTAATTCACATGCAGCACTGTAATCAGATGGCTTATAATAAAATATCATCTCCCTCGTGTACTTATTGGTAGATTCTTTGAAAATGTCAGAGATTATTAATGAAACACTATCAAAAGAAAGCCCAAATTCACTTGATGCCGTTTTCTACCCCAGAAGAGTTTTTTTCCGGGTTTTTTTCAGCCGAAATGAAGAATGAGCAATTGAATAAATTTGCCCTGACCTTTTATGGGGCAGGCATACATTTGGAAAAGTTGGGAAAATAAAGCCAAAAGGATAGTTAATCATCCAGACTTTGCAGCGGATGAAACATTTGAATTTCATTTGAAAAAAAAATACAAGATACTACAACATTAATCAAAACTTGTGTCAATTTGTTTTCTGTATTTGGCCGGGCAATCTAAGCAGTAAATCAAAAGGCAAAATTTCAAATTGTATTTCGCTTTTATGCCAGAGGAAGTACATTTTTTTGATAAAAAAGGGAATGATAAAAAAATGTACAATTTTGTCCTTAAACTCAATTTTGTTTAACTTAAAGTAAAAAATAGAAGTAGAACTTCTATTCTTTGAAGAAAATCCAGCACATAAATGGGAAACTTTAGGATGGATTAAACTAAAAATTCAGAGAAGGGACACAATCACATTTAAATGACAGTTTCAGCTGTCAAATAAACATATAGCAATTTCATTTACATTGACAGATGTATTGTAATATAAACATTTATTTTGCCGATTTCGGGAGGGAAAAAAACCCGACATAAACGTGGCCTTTTATGTGAAATCACCCTTTTCCTACCACTTTGAATCAGTTTTTTAGCATAGAAACCAACCACACCAGCTTAAAATTCTCAGCAGAAACTGAGCTTCATAGGTTTGTTGTGATTTATTAATATAAAACACTATTATTACTTGGTTAGTTTTTTTTTTTTTTCAGATAAGCCCCCTTTCATAAAACATAAAACAACACACGCCCAAAGGGGAACAAAAAGTTTATAATTTGACATGTTATTATTATACCCACCCCCGTTCACTATACTGGATGGGCAAAAACACACACCAAGATTGCCCGTTACAGCTAGATTTTCTGTTAACATCATTTGCCCCCTCCCCCCATTTTATAAAATGTGGCCCCACCCCAAAAATGGGCAAACTTCTGGAATGTATATATTGTCTTGATGTACTGGTAGCACCGGGTGAGAGCTGAGCTGTCAAAAAAAAAAAGAAAGTATCTGATTTTTTTTGCTTTTTTTGCATAATATTTTATAAATTAATGTCATCATGGCCCCATAATGGGGTCAGTGAAAGGGTTTTGAACTTGTTGAGGTATCCATAGCTGAGAGTTTTTTAAAGGTTGCATCAAAACATGCATATTGGCTCCACAATCCCACTGACTACTAAGTCGTTCACCGAGATAATATAAACATTACCGTTTTAAATTATTTTTCTTCATCGCACTTGTTGAGGGTTTCGTATTTACTTAAGTAATAAACACTCACCCACATGTTTATACATGACTCTTTTCACTTTCAAAGCAAAGCCTAGGAACTATTTTTATATAACGCAAATGGTGAAACTCTTATGTTTATTTCTCATGACTTGTTTTTCCTGCTTGTGATATATGCATATTGGATAAAACAGAAACTCGTAATGTGTAGCGAATGTAGTTTCCTTCTGGTATCAATCTTAGAACAATGGCTCCTACAGCTCTATGGATTCTTGTTCTCATCGCTTTTCGTACCGTACGAGTCATTGTCATTGGAGTCCCGGATTAAGTGTTTCGTAGGCCTTACTAGGCACCAGTGTTCCGTAGGCCCTACTCCACCCTAGGCACCGGCACCAAATTCAGCTCACAAAGCACTGTACAAATCTAGCTTGGCCAAACTGGTATAGGTCCTAGCTGTAAAAGCCTATCGGCACCAAGGGCGTCAATCGCTTCTCAAAAGTGGGGGGTGATACATATGCATCTGTGATCAGAAATAATGCGGGTGCGAAGCCTAAACGGCGTGGGGTTCGGGGACTGCTTAAGGGCCCCGGGAAAAAAAATGGATTCTAGACGCTCTGTGATGCAATCTGAGCCAATTTCTGACCACTTTTAGTAACCAATTTTTTTAAAAACAAATTATCAACATTTAAACATCATTTTCGAGTTTGAAGTCATTGAATCAGCTATTCTGAGCTATAGAATCAAATGTAGGCCACAATGTTTTATTCGAGGACGAAAATAGTTTTGGGACCGACATGTGCCCATCCCCAGCATGTCGAAACAACTGTCAATTGTCCATTGTCCTTCGTGACAACTTTGTGTTTTATGGCACGCTGCGGTATTTTAATAGGCCCCCCCCAATATTTCGTAGGCCTGCTGTGCCTTATTGGATAATCTGGGCCCGGGCAAGTTGGTATTCACCATCAATCTCCATTATGCCGACTACATGATAATCAATGATATTCACCCACGGAACCAGACTATCAGCGAAGGGAGGAACCGTGAGTTTTACCTATCGAACCAATTATATGTGGATTGTCCAGAATGTGGAATCTGTTTAAACTTGGTGAATCGGCGCGGCCAGTAAAAACATGTATTACATTCTGCTCCGACCGTCTCCCAGACATAAACATCAAGAAAGCTTTCGGTGTCTCTGAAGACAAGAAGTGCACCGACTGCATGAATATTAGTTTGCGAAGACGCTCATTTAGCATACCGCTCTTCTCAACGGGACAAACCGCACCATCCGTCCAATACCCCTCGATATGGCTCCCAGTGTCAGTCAAAGCAAAGAACTAGTGGCGGATGATGAAAAAGAATTTTGCTGTGATGTGGACAGCTTTCCAGACTTATCTACGTTGAAATGGCTCATGAAGGGAGTAGGCAACCAGACTATTTCACTCAACGACACGGGCAGATTCCCAACTTCAGTTAATCGACTGATCATCTCTCCACTCCTGGCCTCAGACAACCAAAGCCAAATAAGATGCGAGGTTTCTTATTCCCAAGACTGTGAGCTCTTCAGTCCTTGGCACCAGATTCTCTAGTTGCAACCAATTACATGCACATGAATATTAAAATTAATCCTGAGAAATTAAAATATAAAAAGACTGAAAACGAAAGAAACTTCAAGTCCACTTTTATTCGGGGTTTTGAGCGGTCATTTGTAGTCTTGTGGGCAGTACCCATTGCAAACACAGCTAACATACACCCTGTAAGCTAAAATAATCCGTCCAAAAAGACGCACAAGGCGTTCAGAATGATTAAGAGTAACTGGACAACTTGACAACTTAAGTACACATAGATTTTCAATGGTTACCTTCAACTGAATTGAGATTACATCTATCTGCGTATTTCCTGGGACGCGGTTTCACAGCACTGTCGTGTCTTAATCTTAAAATACATGTAGGCGGTTTGTTTTCTTTAAATATTTATCAACAATCTTCTTTCATTTTCTACTTTCAATCTTACATTGAATGTAAGCATTGTGGAAGGCATCATCTGATTGAACTCTTAAGCGATTACTTCCTTATCTGGATATTAAAGCTTACATGACAAGAGAAACCTAGAACCTGCAGTGGCTATGCATTATGATGTTTTATTCGGACGGTTTGATGGCAACAATGGCTGTAGTCGGTCTTGCGTTGTGTGTGTGCATTTTCCTGCAAGTGTCATCTGCATCGGATTGGGAGCATCCTAGCCTGAATCCCCAGGACCAGAGTGTGATTGAGGGTGGGACGGCGACATTCACTTGTCAAACCAACTATTCCATTGATTGCTCAAATGATTGGATCTACTGGGAAAAACCGCCAAGCAATGGAAGCGAGATAACACTGGCCCGTTGTACTGATATCACCAATTCATTTGATTTTGAGAAATATTCAGTGAAGCTGAATAGCACTAGCGATGGAACGTTTTACACGCTGATAATGAACAACATAACATCAGCTGACAGTGGACAGTACTTATGCTATGTCTTTGTCTCTTCTTCAGCACAGTTCGTCTTTTCCAGCATCGCAACTCTCAATGTAACCCGTCATCAACCAATCTGTCGAACACCCCTCAACGTATCCATCCGAGTTACCCAAAGCAAAGAACTCGTTTTAAACGATGAAGGGGATTTTCGTTGTGATATCGACCCTTATGATCAAGTCTCATTTACGATTGCATGGACCATGAAGAGAACAGACAACCATTCTATTTCCATCAACGACACGGACAGATTCGCAACTTCAGCCAATCGACTGATCATCTCTCCGCTCCTGGCTTCAGACAACCAAAGCCAAATAAGATGCGAGGTTTCTTATTCGCAAACCTGTGAGCAGCGGAGTCCTTGGCACCAGATACTGCTGGATTCAATTGCCAAGTCCACACAGACCAACTTCTCCTTGAACAATTTTACTCAAACTGACAGTTTTACCAGTAGCACGAGCAATTCAACGCAACGTCCATTTCGCAACGACGCAACTCCATCCCCGCACCCATTACGTATTACCACTGGTCCCGATACGCAGCAGCCCGTGCCACTCTGGGCGATTATCGGTGCTACCCTCGCCTTACTGCTCCTTGTAGCTCTCTTTCTTGGTGTCCACTTCTATTGTTGTAAGCCTAAACCTAGATCGCATCAGGCTGACCACGCCGCCCCGGCCTTCGGACGCTTTGACCCCATCCCAGGAGGTGCAGATGCCCACATATACGGCAGTGGCACCTTCCAACGAGAAACTGGGAATACTTCCTTCGGGAGTGCCGCTCCTTCATCGGGCCAGCGTTCCGTCCACACGCGGGTCGACAGGATGCAAGCGGTGCCTGCAACACGCCTAGGCGAGACAGCTACTTCGTCCGTCTCGTCATCTCCAGGTACTAGTGGTTTGAGAGGTAACAGACAGAGGAGGAATGAGCAAGAAGAATTTACCCTCACACGTGGACATGTTGGTGAAGATCTGTACACTGTGCCGAGTAAGGTGAAATCTCACAGCGCGGAATCTTCTGATGATCCGTCTGATGACGATAGCGAATCAAGTGTCTCTCTTGTTCGATTTCAGGTCGGGGAGGATCTGTACACCGTACCGAATAAACATTTCCGCGTATAAATATACGGTATATGCCTCCAAGATCGGTGTCCCCATATCATCGTCGTTATTGTCGTTGTCATCGTTATCGTCACTTTTGTCGTTGTGGTCGTCATCGTCGTTTTTGTCGTCGTTTTTTTTCTGGTTTGTCGTCGTCGTCATTATTTTAATTGTTTTCGTCATCGTTGCTATTTTCGTTCTTTTCGTTATCGCCCGGGACAATCCATGTCTAGTATCCGCGTGTCTTTTTTTTCTTTTGTGATTCATAGTACCTTTTCTTTGATGTCACCCCAATATTATATATAATTATGTACGACGTTTTTGTAAAATGATAATAATAATCGGCATTTAAGAGGCTTTTATTAGTAAACTAAATCACACGCTTACAGTATTATTATTACCCCTGATCATTGGGCCAATTAAAACATTCCAAATACCATCTCAGCTCCATGGGAAGTATACAGCTGATGCTGCCTGTTACGCGCAAGCAAGCTAATTCAATCACATTTACTCCTGGGTGGAGAGAAGCAATGAGTGACAAAGTGTCTTGCTCAAGGGCACACGCACCATGACCCCGGCTGGACTTGAATCAACAACCCGCAGCTTTACCCACAGGCTACGAATCCAGTGTCCTTAACCACGAGGCCACAGCACTCCACATAAAATAGTGTCGACTCAAAGAGCCGTATTAAATTCCCATCATGCATTGCTAGTTAAAAGTCAATGATGTGAAGGTTTTTCTCAACTGAATTATCTGGGCTAAACACTTCCAATTGTGAAATAGTTCCTTATTGTCATCGACTGAATGTGTACATACTGTACATGTAAATACAGGTTACTTTATGGGTACATTTTTGGTTGTGGTCATTTTGTTTATAGTGCCCTCAGTGGTAAATGTTCAATTAATGTCAAAAAACCACGTCACGCTTTGAAATGGTCTGGGTATTCAACTTGTAGACTACCGGTATCTCTGATTCCCATGTTCCTTGTATATATGTAGATTCAAATTAAATTTAACAAGATCCACATTTTACCAAAGAATAAAATGAAAAGTTTGCCTCGGCAATTTTTTTTCAAGATTTAATCTAAGGATGGCGTCCTCGCTTTGATATGAGAAAAGAAAATTATCCTCTTCATTATATTCACGAGATTCGTCTGTATTTTTTGTAAATAGACATAGAACCCTTAGAAAACAAAAACAGTAATGAAATATTGTTTGAGGCATTAAAACGATGTTAAGACAATGGCGTTGGAAGGAAGTTTTGTATAAGATTTGGACTTTGAAAACGAATGAAATATGACGGTTGGACAATTTCCGCATTTGTAAACAAAACATATCACTTCAGTTCAAAGCTCTAGATAGCTTAATATAGAAATACACATTGACGGAGGCACTTTTTCCCAGCAGTTATCGGGGAAAACACTTGAAACTATTAGTTTTCTGAATTTAAGCAAAATCTGAGGTGTGTCTGTTTACTCTTTGGACGAGTTTACTAACAAAAATGTATACGAAACGAAATCGTATACCGAGATAATACTAAGCACAATTGACATTTTCTTATTCAGCCTTAAAAAAAATTCTCCTTTTTTTCTTGTGTCTTATTAGCTTATAGGTAAGAACACTCACCCACATGTTTGTATTTGACTGATTTCGCTTTCAACGCAAGGCCCGGGAACTGTTTTTGTATGACTCAGATATTGAAACAACCATGTTTATTTCTCTTGGCTTGTTTTTGTATCGGTTGAAAAAGAATCTCGAAATGTAGAGCGACTTTTTTCCTTTCTGATATCAGTCTTGAAACAATGGCACCTACAGCGCTATGGAATCTTGGTTCATCGTTTCCCGTACGCGGTGTTTTTATTTGCAGCACGCATCGTCAATTGATCATGATTACTCAGCTAGTTTGATGTTTATTCATAAGACGTCACACCATTGCTATCACTCAGTGTGCATGTACATTAAAGAGGTTGTGGAATGCTCGAAGATCTGTGGTTCGATTCCATGTCCATTTTCATCAAATGTGTTTGTTGGTTGCAAGGTATGAGTCAAATTGTATGGAAACACTACCGGTACGAGATCCATGTCTTCCATCCACACATCGTGATAAATATTCATGTTATGGTGCTTGATGTGATTGGTTAAAATACGATGTATGCTGCAAAAAAAAAAAAAAAAAAATTACCGTACCGCAGTCATGAAATGAGTAATCGGCCAGTAGGGGGCAGTGATAGCGATACCCATGCATTGACATTCTGCTCCAACCTTCTCCCAGACGTCAACATCGAAAAAATGTTGTTTGTCTCTTAAACGCACCGAAAACAACACGATCTACACGTTGGTGATCACAAACAGCACTCCGGCTGACTAAAGAGGTACACCTCAAGTCATTTCTCAAGTCTCGCTCCTCACCGTGACAAACCGCACTATCTGTCAAACACCCCTCAGTATGCCTGTCAGTGTCAGTCTAAGCAAAGAACTGGGTGCCGGTGGTTCAGGAGAGTTTGGCCTGTCAGTGTCAGTCCAAGCAAAGAACTGGGTGCCGGTGGTTCAGGAGAGTTTGGCCTGTCAGTGTCAGTCTAAGCAAAGAACTGGGGGCCGGTGGTTCAGGAGAGTTTGGCCTGTCAGTGTCAGTCTAAGCAAGAAACTGGGGGCGGGTGGTAGGGAGGAGTTGGCTGTGATGTTGACCCCCTTCAGACACATCCTATGTCTCTGATGGATGGCTCAGGCAGCAGGCAACCACACCATTCTTTTCAATCAACGACGGACAGACAACAACAATTTCAGCTAATCGACTGAATATCTTTCAACGCCTCACCTTAGACAACCAAATGCATAATAATAAAGAGGTTTTACTGTTCCCACTAAAGACTACTTCTCTTTTTCACTCATTGGCACCATGAATGTAAAATTTAATTATGAGATCCCTAAGAATTTGAAATATATACAGAGACTGGCAACGAAAGAAGCTTGACGGAACACTTAAAGTTCGCTTTTTTTTTTAAGTGTCATTTAGTCTTGCGGGCGGCAATGCAAACACAGTAAATCCTGTGACGTAATAAACAGGACTCCGTCAAAAAGACACTCAAGGCGTTCATACACTAATTACAAACACCAACCCTTGAAACAAGTTGTTACAAGAAAAATATATTATAGTAACAAATCACGAGACTAGTTCAAAATGAGGAATTTCCACTGAAAGTTTAAAACTGCAATATTTTGAACTTTGTTTTAGCTTAAAGCACACACATGTTTTCAATGGTTACATTTAAATGGGCTAAGATGTGCCTGTTTATTGCATGGGATGGTTTCTCAGCATTGTCTAAACCAAATCTAAATAAATAAGCATTTTAAAATTAGAAATAAAGAAAATATGTACATTTTTCTATATACTAAACAATCTTCTTTCACTTTCAATTTAGCATTGAAAGTAATCAATCTCTGAGTGTTGATATTCAGGAAGGTATATACATCTGACTGAATTCTTAAACGATTACTTCTTTATCTGGAAAAACTTGCATAAATAGAGAAATCTAAAACCTGCAGTGTTTCATTCGGACGGGTTGGTGGCAACAATGGCTGTAGTCGGTCTTGCGTTGTGTGTGTGCATTTTCCTGCAAATGTCATCTGCATCGGATTGGGAGCATCTTAGCCTGAATCCCCAGGACCAGAGTGTTATGGAGGGTGGCACGGCGACATTCACTTGTCACACCAACTATTTCATTGATTGCTCAAATGATATGATCTACTGGGTAAAATGGCAAAGAAATGAAAGCCAGATTCTAGCCCGCTGTAGGCCTACTGATATCCCCAATTCATCTGATTTTGTGAAATATTCAGGGTACTTGAATAGCACTAACCATGGAACGTTTTACACGCTGATAATGAACAACATAACATCAACTGACAGTGGGCAGTACTTGTGCCACGTCTTTATCTCTTCTTCAGCACAGTTCCTCTCTTCCAGCATCGCAACTCTCCATGTGACCCGTCATCAACCAATCTGCCGAACACCCCTTAACATATCCATCCGAGTTACCCAAAGTAAAGAACTCGTATTTGACGATAAAGGGGATTTCTGCTGTGATATCGACCCTCATCAAGACTCAAATTTTACGATTGCATGGACCATGAAAAGAGCAGACAACGAGACTATTTCACTCAACGACACAGACAGATTCGCATTTTCAGCTAATCGACTGATCATCTCTCCACTCCTGGCCTCAGACAACCAAAGCCAAATAAGATGCGAGGTTTCTTATTCCCAAGACTGTGAGCTCTTCAGTCCTTGGCACCAGATACTGCTGGTCATGCAGATAGTGGATTCTGTAACCAAGCCATCTTGGAGCAATTCGACAGTGAACTATCCTACACAAAGCTTCTTAAGCAGCACATACGAGCCGACGCAACCTCCTACCAACACACATCAGTCTGTGGGACTCTGGCTGACTGGCGGCATCCTCATCTTTCTAATCCTTGTGGGTACGGTCATTGCCGTCGCTGTCTACCTACTCAAGATCAGAAAGCCTCCCACGGTCCGTCAACCGAGGGTCCGTAGTCGGCCAAGACCCGAAGGCTTCCCTACGCTCCGACCCTCACCTTCCATCCAAACCAGTCGAAGAGTATCTCCCGTGTACTGTCACACCATTGAATCAGGCACCACACAACCAGAGGGTCATCATTACGCGGATATCCCCCTCGACGATCTAACGCATACCCGAGCCGAAATTGCACACCTGGGAGAACCAAGAAAACTTCGCCCATCTGATAGACTGAAGTCGCTGGAAGCAAGTGTTGAGATGAGAGAAGGACCGAATGTAGCCTCTCGTAGCACCACGATGGCTGAAGAGGATCCGTACCTGATACCAAATAGAAGTAATGTCAACTAAAGTACTAAAGATTTGTATGCAGGTAGCACGCCCCATTTTCTGGTGGGGGCTTTCAATATGTTGAAGAATACCCTCTTTGCCGTCCCCCCTTTTACGTCAAAGCTGAAGAGTTTCACACTGCAGACTCGTAGAAACATACATTTTCTCCACACGATCCGAAGGTGTAGTCTACCCAATCTTGAATGTTTCGACTTAAGTTACTGCTTTGTATCGATTCTTTCATTTTTTTTCTATCGTTTTCGTCTACTTTCCAAAAAACTTTGCTTCTTCAGTATTTTAGTGTATCCGTAGAGTTTTATTTTATCTCTGTCTCCTCCCCTCCCCTTGACTGAGAAAGGCAACCCTCGCCAGCGCCAACTTGTACATAGAAAAGAGTTTTGTATTATTAAAAAGGCTGTACTATTTCAGTACTACCATATACTAGCTCCAAACTGTTTATGGTACGGCGGCATGTCAATATTGCAGATTCTGACGGCCTGAATGCTTTGATAAAATCTAAAGCTACTGGATATGAGTGTGTGACTATTGTGACATTACTGTAATTATACTGATTACTTGATATTGGTAAAAGCTATCGGATATAACAATGGTGTCGGACACGACCAAATTTCCCAGTTGTTTGTATGAAGTATATACATGTACCTATTACTTTTTATCACCTGACAGTAGCGTAATGCCGTTGCGTAAACACTTTCAGTATAATTTCTTTTGGAAAAGATTGATTTTTAAACTGTGACTCATTATTATGCAGGCCTATTGTAATGTGTGTGTTAATGTTGATACACTTTCACATATACTTATGTAATTTGAAGTGCTTACGATCATAGTGAAGTAAACTTAGTCTGTGGAAATATCAGATAGAAAAGAGCCCTAAAGACACAAGATAGCGACTGTCTTAAAAAAAGAAGAAGTTGTTAATTAATACGTTTTGTGGACACAAATGTGGATAACTGTTTTATATTCATTCTTATGGATGCGCGTTAATTGTAAATGAGGCTGATAGGAATTATTGTACACCGCACACTCTTTGGAAAAAAAAGATTCAAGTAGACATTTTATTAAGTAGCCACTTGTGAGGTAGTGGTGTAAAGCTTCGCTTATTTTTGTTTAAGTGCGCCATCTGCTGGCGAGATTTTTACATTCTAAAAATACATTTGGCAACTGTGTTGAATCGGGAAATATGACTTGACACAAAGAGAATGATGTTCCAAAGCGTTTTATATTTGACAGATGTATTATTGGTATTTTTTCCGACTGGGCGACATTTTAAATGTAATGTAAAGCGTACAAGTGCTTTGATGATGAGTTTTGGCTATTTTGTAATTCGGTAAAAGGGCCACCAATCGTAACTAAAATAATTCTAAAAGTCCTGCAAAATGTTATCATCCAGTTAGAGGAAATAGTGAGATACAATTGCATAAAATGCACCCACAATGAAACGAATCAATCCATGGCTGACGTTTATCAATATTGAATCGAACGTGATATCCTGACTTTGGTTTGTTTCAGAAGGCCTACGCGTACATATTTACTTTATTTACATATCAATTGGCCATTGTGTAGTGATGCATGACTGAAATCAAATGAAACTCATTGGGGTTTGCGCCAAGGATAAGGAATATCTGCACAATCACAATTTTCAAAATTGACTTCATGGTTTCGTAGTTATCAGACGGATACCTTATGGGGTCACGCTGAACATCACGTTTAGAAATGGTCGGGTTATTCTATTTGTAGAGTAGGCTATCTCTGCATTATCATGTTCCTTGTAAATATGTATAATCAAAAACAGTAATAAAAGATTTTTTTTAATGTATTAAGGCAATGTAAAGACAATGGCTTTGGAAGGACGTTCTGTAAAAAAAATATAGGCATATATATCGACTTCTAAAAGGAATGAAATATGACAATTGAACAATGTCCACAATTGTTTACCCAAACGTATAAGTTGAGGAGTGCACAGCTGTTAATTAAAGAAATAAACCTTGATGGAGGCATTTGTTTAGCAATTATCGAAAACAAAGTTATCAACTTCAAACTAGTGTTCTAACTTTTCTCAAGTGTTTCTGTTTACTCTTTGGACGAATATATTAACAGAAATGTATATCAAACTAATTCGTATACCGAAATAACTTACTAGAACAACTGACATTTTCTTTATTTAGTCTGTATAAATTATTATTCTTCATGCCATTTATTTTGCTCACGGTGTCCTATTTACTTAAGTACGTACACTCACCCACATGTTTGTAGACGACTATTTTCACTTTCAATGCAAAGCCTGAAAACTGTTTTTGTATGACTCGAATATTGAAACAACCATGTTTATTTCTCTCGACTTGTCATTCCTGTCTGTGGTATTTATCGGTTAAAAGAGAAATCGAAATGTGTAACGAATACTATTTCTTTTCTGATCTCAATCCTGAAACTGTGGACTCTTGATTTATCGTTTCCCGTACAGTACGAGTCATTGTCATTGGAGTCAGGGCAAGTTGGTATTCAGCCAAGGAACCAGACTATCAGCGAGTTTTACCTGTCGAACCAATTATCACGTGGATTGTCCAAAAGATAGAATCTACTGGGTAAATCGGCCAATAGGGGGCAGTGATAGCGATACCCATGCATTGACATTCTGCTCCAAGTTCTCCCAGACATCGACATCCAGAAATATTCAGTGTCTTTGAAAAGGACCGAAAACGACACGATCTACACGTCAAAAAGTGAAAAAGTGATACTAAAAGTAAAGAGAACAGCTGCTATTATTTTTTTTTTTACAAAGACGCGCATTGAGCAAGTCTTGCTCCTCTCACCGTCATGACAAACCGCGCCTATCAAATACCTCTGAACATGTATTCATTATTTATGTATTCCAGAGTCAGTCAAGTTAAGGAACTAATCGTGGGTGACTAAGGCTCATCTTCGTTGAGACATGGCTAATGAAGGGAGCAATCAACCAGAAGCAGACAGATTCGCAACCTCAGCCAATCGACTGATCATCTTCCTGGTCTCAGACAATCGAAGCCAAATAAGATGCGAGGGTCCTTATTCCCAAGAATGTGAGCTTTTTAGTCATTGCCACCAGATGTTTCTATAGTTGCAACCAATCACATGCACCCGAATATGGAATTTTATCCTGAGATACAATTAGAAAATTGAACTATATAAAGACTGAAAACGAAAGGAGATTAACGGGACTCTTAAAGTCCTCTTTTGTTTCAAGGTTTTGGGCGATCAGTTAGTCTTGTGGGTAGTATCCATTGCAAACACAGCTAACACCATGTCAGTTTAATTATCTGCCAAAAAGGACGTACAAGGCGTTCAGAAGTAACTGCAACCGAAAAATAAAAATAACTCCAACAACTTGGTATTTTTTCGGAATGAACCTGAATATTGTCTGCGACGTTTTTTCACAGCGCTGTCTTACCCTAAACTAAATAAATAGGCATTTTTAAATAAAAAAAAGGAAAACCAAATGCATTTTTTTGTATTACTCACTAATCAACTTTCATTTCCAAACTTAAACGATTACTTCCTTATCTGGATAAGCTTACATGAAAAGAGAAATGTAACCTGCCGTGGGTATGATGTTTCATTCGGACGGGTTGGTGGCAACAATGGCTGTCGTCGGTCTTGCGTTGTGTGTGTGCATTTTCCTGCAAGTGTCATCTGCATCGGATTGGGAGCATTTTAGCCTGAATCCTCAGGACCAGAGTGTGATTGAGGGTGGGACGGCGACATTCACTTGCCACACCAACTATTCCATTGATTGCCCAAATTATATCATCTTCTGGGCAAAAAAGCCAAGCGATGGCCAGATGATTGTGCTGGCCCGCTGTACTGATATCGCCCATTCAACTGATTTAGAGAAATATTCAGTGAAACTGAATAGCAGTAACGATGGAACGTTTTACACGCTGGTAATGAACAAAATCACATCAGCTGACAGTGGGCAGTACCTGTGTTTAATCTATTTCTCTTCACAGTTCCTCTCTTCCAACATCGCAACTCTCAATGTGACCCGTCATCAACCAATCTGTCGAACACCCCTCAACGTATCCATCCGAGTTACCCAAAGCAAAGGACTCGTTTTAAACGATGAGGGGGATTTTTGCTGTGATATCGATCCTCATCAAGACTCAAATTTTACAATTGCATGGACAATGAAGAGAGCAGACAACGAGACTATTTCACTCAACGACACGGACAGATTCGCATTTTCAGCCAATCGACTGATTATCTCTCCGCTCCTGGCCTCGGACAACCAAAGCCAAATAAGATGCGAGGTTTCTTATTCCCAAGACTGTGAGCTCTTCAGTCCTTGGCACCAAATACTGCTGGTCATGCTGATGGTGGATTCAGCAACCGAACCATCTTGGAGCAATTTGAACGTGAGCTATCCAACAACAAGCTTCTTAAGCAGCACATACGAGCCGACGCATCCTCCTATCAACACTCATCAGTCTGTTGGACTCTGGCTGACTGGTGGCATCCTCATCTTTCTCATCCTTGTGGGTACGGTCGTTGCCGTCGCTGTCTACCTACTCAAGATCAGGAAGCCTCCCACGGTCCGTCAGCCGAGGGTCCGTACTCGGCCACGACCCGAAGGGTTCCCTACGCTCCGACCCTCACCTTCCATCCAAACCAGTCGAAGAGTATCTCCCGTGTACTTTCACACCATTGAATCAGGCACCACACAACCAGAGGGGCATCAATACGCGGAAATCCCCCTCGACGATCTAACGCACACCCGAGCCGAAATTGCACCCCTGGGAGACCCAAGAAAACTTCGCCCATCTGATAGACTGAAGTCGCTGGAAGCAAGTGATGAGATGAGAGAAGGACCGAATGTAGCCCCTCGTAGCACCACGATGGCTGAAGAGGATCCGTACCTGATACCAAATAGGAATAATGTCAACCTGTGAAAAAGGCCACAAGTACTTAAGAGTTGCAGAATCATAACTTATCCAATTTGTATGCTGGTAGCACACCTCATTTTCTGGAGGGGGCTCTCAATATGTTGAAGCATAGGCTACCTTCTTTGCCGTCCCCACATTCTGAGCGAGACCGAGACCGTGCTCCCTGTCCCCCTTCAGTTACGTCACAGCTGAAGAGTTTCACATGACTGCAGACTCGTAGAAACCTACAGTTCCTCCACACGATGTGAAGGTGTAGTCGATCTGGCGGTGAATGTTTTGACTTTAGTTGCTGCTTTGTATCGATTCTTTTAATTTCTCTTCTCTCTTTTTCGTGTACTTTCCAAAAATCCTTTGCTTATTCAATATTTTATTGTATCCGTAGAGTTCTTTTATCTCTTTCCCCCTCCCCTCTCCTCCCCTCCCCTCCCCATGACTGAGAAAGACAACCCTCGCCAACTTGTACATAGAAAAGAGTTCTTATCATTGAAGAGGCTGTACTTTCTCAGTACTACCATATACTAGCACCAAACTGTTTATAGTACGGCGGCATGTTAATAATGCAGATTCTGACGGCCTTAATGCTTTGATAAACTCTAAATCTACTGGACATGAGTGTGTGACTGAGGCTAAAGCTGTGAAATTATTTTAATTACATGTATACTGAATATTTGATATTGATAAAGCTATCGGATATATAGATGTTGTCGGACACGACCAAATTTCCCAGTTGTTTGTATGAACTATATACATGTACCTATTAATTCTTATCACGTGACAGTATAGGGTAATGCCGTTGCGTATACACTTTCAGTATAATTTCTTTTGGATAAGATATATTTTGAAACTGTGACTAATTATTATGTTGGCCTATTGTAATGTGTGTGTGTTTCAATTTTGATACACTTTCGCATATACTTATGTAATTTGAAGTGTTTACGATCATAGTGAAGTAAACTTAGTCTGTGGAAATATCAGACAGAAAACAGCCCTAAAGACACAAGATAGCGACTGTCTTAAAAAAAGAAGAAGTTCATACGTTTTGTGGACACAAATGTGGATAACTGTTTTATATTCAAGTGTTTGCTTATCGATACGCGTTAATTGTAAACGTAGGCTGATAGGAATTATTGTTCACCGCACACTCTTTGGAAAAAAAAATTCAAGTAGACATTCTACTGAGTAACCACTTGTGAGGTAGTGGTGTAAAGCTTTGCTTATTTTTGTTTAAGTGCGCCATCTGCTGGCGAGATTTGTACATTCTAAAAATACATTTGGCAACTCTGTTGAATCGGGAAATATGACTTGACACAGAGAGAATGATGTTCCAAAGCGTTTTATATCTGACAGATGTATTATTGGTATTTTTTCCGAGGGAGCGACATTTTAAATGTAAAGTCCGCTTTTGTTTCAAGGTTTTGGGCAATCAGTTACTCCTGTGGGCAGTATCCATTGCAAACACAGCTAACACCATGTCAGTTTAATTATCTGCCAAAAAGGACGCGCAAGGCGTTCAGAAGTAACTGCAACCGAAATATAAAAATAACTCCAACAACTTGGTATTTTTTTCTGAATGTACCTGAATATTGTCTGCGACGGTTTTTCTCATCGCTGTCTTACCCTAAACTAAATAAATAGGCATTTTTAAATTTATAAAAGGAAAACAAAATGCATTTGTTTTTGTATTACTCAATAATCAACTTTCATTTCCAAACTTAAACGATTACTTCCTACTGTGGATAAGCTTACATGAAAAGAGAAATGTAACCTGCCGTGGGTGTGATGTTTCATTCGGACGGGTTGATGGCAACAATGGCTGTCGTCGGTCTTGCGCTGTGTGTGTGCATTTTCCTGCAAGTGTCATCTGCATCGGATTGGGAGCCTCTTAGCCTGAATCCCCAGGACCAGAGTGTGATTGAGGGTGGGACGGCGACATTCACTTGTCAAACCAGCTATTTCATTGATTGCCCAAATGATAGTATCTTCTGGGTAAAACTGCAAAGAAATGAAAACCACATAAGACTGGCCCGCTGTACTGATATCCCCAATTCATTTGATTTTGAGAAGTATTCAGTGTACCTGAATAGCACTAACGATGGAACGTTTTACACGCTGATAATGAACAACATAACATCAGCTGACAGTGGGCGGTACTTGTGCTATTTATTCTCTTCTTTAGGAAAGGTATTTTATTCCAGCATCGCAACTCTCCATGTGACCCGTCATCAACCATTCTGTCGAACACCCCTTAACATATCCATCCGAGTTACCCAAAGCAAAGAACTCGTTTTAAACGATGAAGGGGATTTTCGCTGTGAAATCGACCCTCATTCAGACTCATTTACGTTTGCATGGACCATGAAGAGAGCAGGCAACCAGACTAATTCCATCAACGACACGGACAGATTCGCAACTTCAGCCAGTCGACTGATCATCTCTCCACTCCTGGCCTCAGACAACCAAAGCCAAATAAAATGCGAGGTTTCTTATTCCCAAGACTGTGAGCTCTTCAGTCCTTGGCACCAGATACTGCTGGTCATGCAGATGGTGGATTCAGCAACCGAACCATCTTGGAGCAATTCAACCGTGAACTGTCCCGCAATAACCTTCTTAAGCAGCACATACGAGCCGACGCAACCTCCTACCAACACACATCAGTCTGTGGGACTCTGGCTGACTGGCGGCATCCTCATCTTTCTCATCCTTGTAGCTACGGTCGTTGCCGTCGCTGTCTACCTACTCAAAATCAGGAAGCCTCCCACGGTCCGTCAGCCGAGGGTCCGTAGTCGATCAGGACCTGAAGGGTTCCCTACGCTCCGACCCTCACCCTCCATCCCAACCAGTCGAAGAGTATCTCCCGTGTATTTTCACACCATTGAATCAGGCACCACGCAACCAGAGGGGCATCAATACGCGGAAATCCCCCTCGACGATCTAACGCATACCCGAGCCGAGATTGCACACCTGGGAGAAGCAAGAAAACTTCGCCCATCTGATAGACTGAAGTCGCTGGAAGCAAGTGTTGAGATGAGAGAAGGACCGAATGTAGCCCCTCGTAGCACCGCGATGGCTGAAGAGGATCCGTACCTGATACCAAATAGGGGTAATGTCAAGTTGTGAACATTCAATCGGTCCTGATCCTAAACGGTATAGGGCCTATATGCTTCGTAATTGTCGTCGTCATCGTTATCATCTCTTTTGTCGTCGTGGTCGTCGTATTTTCGTCGTTTTCGTCATCGTCGTTATTTTCGTCATTATTGCCGTTGTTGATGCCTGCCCGGGCCAATCCATGTCGAGTATCCACGTGTCTTTTTTTCTTTTGTGATTCGCAGTACTTTTCCCTCCAAATTGATGTCACCCCGAAATTATATATCAATATGTACAACTTGTTTGTAAAATAGTGTCGACCCTAAGGGCCGAATTAAATTCCCAGCATGCATTGTTAGTAAAAAAAAAATCAACGATATGACGGTTTCTCTGAATTGTATTATCTGGGCTAAACTCTTCCGATTGTGAATAGTTCCTTATTGTCCTCGACTGAGTGTGTATATACATGTAATTACAGGCTATTTGTGGGTTAAATACCATCTATTTGTTGTAATAATTCCAAGGACTTTTCATCACTGGTTCTTCGTTTGTTGCATGTGCTCCTCTAGAGAAACTTGCTCAGCACACATTGTCAGATTAGCACTTAGAGGCGTGATATTGGTAATGTAACCCAGATAATATTCCATGAAACACTGCAGATAATATTCCATGAAACATTGCAGATAATATTCCATGAAACATTGCAGATAATATTCCATGAAACATTGCAGATAATATTCCATGAAACATTGCAGATAATATTTCATGAAACATTGCATCATATACTCGCTGTCTCCGTATGAAACTGGGAGACAATTTTTCAGACAAATTCATTTTATGCCGCAATGATTTAATATAAGCTGTTTTGTTTAAAAATCAAACGGAAAGGTTGGTTGTGGTCATTTTGCTTACAGCGCCCTCTGTATGTGGTAACGGTTTACTTCAAAATTATTGTGAAAAAACCATCACGTTTTGAAATGGTTAGGGTATTCAATTTGCAGATTACCGATTTCTCAGCATTTTCATGTTCCCTGTATATAATCAAAATTAAATTCAACAAGATCCACATTTTACCAAAGGTTTAAATGAAAACTTTGACTAGCAAATTTCTTCAAGATTTGGTACAATATATCTAACATAAGGATGGCGCCTTCGCTTTAATATGAAATTAGAAAACGGTCCTCTTCATTATATACACGAATTTGTTTGTATGATTTTTGTAAATAGACATAGAACCCTAAAAGGAAACAAAAACAGGAAAAAATATTTTGTTGAGGCATTGAGGCGATGTAGAGACAATGGCATTGGAAGGAAGTTCTGTTCACAAAAATCGGTATAGGCCTATGTCGACTTTGCAAACGAATGAAATATGACGATTGGACAATTACCGCACTTGTTTACCCAAACATACTTTAGGCCTATCTCTTCAGGAGCGCAGAGCTCTTAATTATGGAAACATACATTGACGGAGGCACTTTTTCCCAGCAATTGTCGGGGAAAAAAACACTTAAAACTATTGGTTTTCTAAATTTAAGCAAAGTCTCAAGTGTGTCGGTTTACTCTTTGGACAAATTTATAAACAAAAATGTATACAAAACGGAGTCGTATACGGAGATAATACTAAGCACAATTGACATTTTCTTATTTCGCCTTTTAAAATTATTCTTCTTCATTATGTTTTGCTTACGGTGTCCTATTTATTTAAGTAAGTACACTCACCCACATATTTGTATATGACTAATTTCGCTTTCAACGCAAGGCCCGGGAATGTTTTGTATGACTCGAATATTGAAACAACCATGATTATTTCTCTTGGCTTGTTTTTCATGCATGTGGTATGTATCGGTTGAGAGAGAAACTCGAATTGTATAGCGATTTTTTGTCCTTTCTGACATCAATCTTGAAACAATGGCACCTACAGCGCTATGGAATCTTGGTTCATCGTTTTCCGTAAGCAGTGTTTTTATTTGCAGCACATATCGTCAACTGATCATGATTATTCAGTTAGTTTGATGTTTATTCATCAGAAAAAATAATGACGTTACACCATTGCTATCACTCAGTCATGCATGTACATTAAAGCATGTCAAAGAGCAGCTACAGTGGCTTAGTGGATAGTGGAATGAACTATGGATCGCCAGATCTGTGGTTCGATCCCATGTCCATTTTCATCAAATGTTTTTGTTGGTTGCAAGGTATAAGTCAAATTGAAAGGAAACACTACCGGTACGAGATCTAGTGTCTTCCATCCACACAGCGTGATGTGATTGGTTGAAATACGATGCATGCTGCAAAAAACAAGAACATACGCTTCCCGTACCGTACGAGTCATTTTCATTTGAGTCTGGGCAAGTTGGTATTCACCCACGGAACTATCAGCGAGGGATGAACCGCGCGTTTTACCTGTCGAACCAATTATCCCGTGGATTGTCCAGAAGATAGAATCTACTGGGTGAATCGGCCAATAGGGGGCAGTGATAGCGATAGTCATGTATTGACATTCTGCTCCGACCTCCCAGACATCGACATCGAAAAATATTCAGTGTCTCTTAAACACATCTAAAACGACACGTGTAAGAGGTACACCTTAAGTCATTTCTCAAGTCCCGCTCCACTCATCGTGACAAACACCCCTCAGTACGCCTGTCAGTGTTAGTCTAAGCAAAGAACTGGGGGCCGGTGATAAAGGAGAGTTTGGCCTGTCAGTGTCAGTCTAAGCAAAGAACTGGGGGCCGGTGGTTAGGGAGAGTTTGGCTGTGATGTTGACCCCTTCCAGACTCATCTATGTACCTTCTGATGGCTCATGAAGGCAGCAGGCAACCACACCATTTCAATCAACGACACGGACAGATCGCAACAATTTCAGCTAATCGACTGATTATCTTTCCACTCCTCACCTTAGACAACCAATGTCAAATGAGATGCGAGGTTTACCTGTTCCCAAGACTGTGACTTTTTTTTCACTCGTTGTCAACAGAATTACCTAGTTTCCAAGAGACACATGCACATGAATATGGAATTTAATTATGAGATCTCTAGGGAATTGAAATGTACACAGAGACTGGAAACGAACGAAGCTTGACGGAACACTTAAAGTCCGCTTTTATTCGAGATTTTGAGTGTCATTTACTCTTGTGGGTAGTATCCAATGCAAACACAGCTAACACCCTGTGAGTTTAAATAATACCGGTACTCCGTCAAAAAAGACACTCAAGGCGTTCAAAATGATTACAATAATTACAAATAAAAAACACCAAACCCTTAAAACAAGTTGTTTCAAGAAAAATATATTATAGTAACACGGGACTAGTACAAAATGAGGAATTTCCACTTAAAGTTTAAACTGCAATATTTGGATCGTTGTTTTTAGCTTAAAGCACACAAAGGTTTTCAATGGTTACATTCAAATGGGCTAAGATGTGCCTGTTTATTGCATGGGATAGTTTCTCAGCACTGTGTAACCCAAATCTAAATAAATAAGCATTTTAAAATTAGAAATAAAGAAAATATGTACATTTTCCTATATACTAAAAAATCTACTTTCACTTTCAATTTGGCATTGAAAGTAATCAATCTCTGAGTGTTGATATTCAGGAAGGTATACATCTGACTGAATTCTTAAACGATTACTTCTTTATCTGGATAAACTTGCATAAATAGAGAAATCTAAAACCTGCAGTGTGTCATTCGGTCGGGTTGGTGGCCACAATGGCTGAAGTCGGTCTTGCGTTGTGTGTGTGCATTTTCCTGCAAGTGTCATCTGCATCGAATGGGGGGCATTTCAGCCTGAATCCCCAGGACCAGAGTGTGATTGAGGGTGGCACGGCGACATTCACTTGTCAAACCAACTATTCCATTGATTGTTCAAATGATTGGATCTACTGGGGAAAACCGCCAAACAGCAATGGAAGCGACTTTAGCGAGATAAGACTGGCCCGCTGTACTAAACTCACCAATTCATCTGATCCTGAGAAATATTCTGTGTACTTGAATAGCACTAACGATGGAACGTTTTACACGCTGATAATAAACGACGTAACATCAGCTGACAGTGGGCAGTACTCGTGCTCTGTCCTTGTCTATTCTTCAGCCGGGTTGCTCTCTTCCAGCACCGCAACTCTCTATGTGACCCGTCAACAATCAATATGCCAAACACCCCTCAACGTATCCATCCGAGATACCCAAAGCAAAGAACTCATGTTACATGATGCAGGGGATTTTCACTGTGATATCGAACCTCATGACGACTCAAATTCCACGATTGCATGGACCATGAAGGGAGCAGACGACCAGACTATTTCACTCAACGACACAGACAGAGTCGTTACTTCACTTAATCGACTGATCATCTCTCCACTCCTGGCCTCAGACAACCAAAGTCAAATAAGATGCGAGGTTTCTTATTCCCAAGACTGTGTGCTGTTCAGTCCTTGGCACCAGATACTGCTGGTCATGCAGATGGTGGATTCAGTAACCGAACCATCTTGGAGCAATTCGACAGTGAGCTATCCAACAATAAGCTTCTTAAGCAGCACATACGAGCCGACGCAACCTCCTACCAACACGCATCAGTCCGTGGGACTCTGGCTGACTGGCGGCATCCTCATCTTTCTCATCC
>JASAOE010000184.1:0-50000 GCA_029964075.1 Patiria pectinifera
AAGCGATGGCCAGATGATTGTGCTGGCCCGCTGTACTGATATCGCCCATTCAACTGATTTAGAGAAATATTCAGTGAAACTGAATAGCAGTAACGATGGAACGTTTTACACGCTGGTAATGAACAAAATTACATCAGCTGACAGTGGGCAGTACCTGTGTTTAATCTATTTCTCTTCACAGTTCCTCTCTTTCAACATCGCAACTCTCAATGTGACCCGTCATCAACCAATCTGTCGAACACCCCTTAACATATCCATCCGAGTTACCCAAAGCAAATATGAATTCGTTTTAAACGATGAAGGGGATTTTCGCTGTGATATCGAACCTCATCAAGACTCAAATTTTACGATTGCATGGACCACGAAGGGAGCAAATAACGAGACTTTTTCAATCAACGACACGGACAGATTCTCAACTTCAGCTAATCGACTGATCATCTCTCCAATCGTGGCCTCAGACAACCAAAGCCAAATAAGATGCGAGGTTTCTGATTCCCAAGACTGTGAGCTCTTCAGTCCTTGGCACCAGATACTGCTGGTCATGCAGATGGTGGATTCAGCAACCGAACCATCTTGGAGCAATTCGAACGTAAGCTATCCAACAATAAGCTTCTTAAGCAGCACATACGAGCATACGCAACCTCCTATCAACATTCATCAGTCTGTTGGACTCTGGCTGACTGGTAGCATCCTCATCTTTCTCATCCTTGTGGGTACGGTCGTTGCCGTCGCTGTCTACCTACTCAAGATCAGGAAGCCTCCCACGGTCCGTCAGCCGAGGGTCCGTACTCGGCCACGACCCGAAGGGTTCCCTACGCTCCGACCCTCACCTTCCATCCAAACCAGTCGAAGAGTATCCCCCGTGTACTTTCACACCATTGAATCAGGCACCACACAACCAGAGGGGCATCAATACGCGGAAATCCCCCTCGACGATCTAACGCACACCCGAGCCGAAATTGCACCCCTGGGAGACCCAAGAAAACTTCGCCAATCTGATAGACTGAAGTCGCTGGAAGCAAGTGGTGACATGAGAGAAGGACCGAATGTAGCCCCTCGTAGCACCACAATGGCTGAAGAGGATCCGTACCTGATACCAAATAGGAGTAATGTCAACCTGTGAACATTCGATCGGTCCTAAACGGTATGTAGGCCCTGCTTCATAGTTGTCGTCGTCATCGTTATTGTCGCTTTTGTCGTCGTGGTCGTCGTATTTTCGTCGTTTTCGTCATCGTCGTTATTTTCGTCATTATTGCTGTTGTTGATGCCTGCCCGCGCCAATCCATGTCGAGTATCCACGTGTCTTTTTTTCTTTCGTGATTTACAGTACTTTTTCCTTACAAATTTATTGATGTCACCCCGAAATTATATATAAATATGTACATCTTGTTTGTAAAATAGTGTCGACTCTAAGGGCCGAATTAAAGTTCCAGCATGCATTGCTAGTAAAAAAAAGTCAACGATATGAAGGTTTCACTGAATTGTATCATCTGGGCTAAACTCTTCCATTTGTAAAAAGTTCCTTATTGGCATCGACTGAGTGTGTATATGTACCTGTAAATACAGGCTACTTTTGGGTTAAATACCATCTGTTTGTTGTAATAATTCCAAGGACTTTATAATCACTGGTGCCTCGTTTTTTGTGTGCTCCACTAGAGAAACTTTCTCAGCACACATTGTCAGATAACTACTTAAAGATATCGGTATGTACCTCTGATAATATTCCATTAACATTGCAACATAATACTCGCTGTCTCCGTAGGGAACTGGTAGACAGAGCTGTTTTGTTTGAAAAAAAAAATCAAACGGGAATGTTGGTTGTGGTCGTTTTGCTTATAGCGCCATCTGTATGTGGTAACGGTTCATTTTACAATTATTGTAGAAAAAAACCATCACGTTTTGAAATGGTCGGGGTATTCAATTTAAAGACTACCTGTATCTCTGCATTTTCATGTTCCCTGTAAATAATATGTAGAATCAAATTAAATTTAACAAGATCCACATTTTACCAAAGGGTTAAATAAAAATTTGGCAAATTTCTTCCAGATTTGGTAAAATAGATTTAATGTAAGGATGGCGTCTTTGCTTTAATATTAGAGTAGAAAATTATCCTCTTCATTATATTAACGAAATTTGTCTCTATATTTTTTTTGTAAAAAGACATTGCTCACGGTGTCCTATTTACTTAAGTACGTACATTCACCCACATGTTTGTATATGACGGATTTCACTTTCAACGCAAGGCCTGGGAACTGTTTTTGTTTGACTCAAATATTGAAACAACCATGTTTATTTCTTTTGGCTTGTTTTTCGTGCATGTGATATGCATTGGTTAAAAGAGAAACTCGAAATGCAAAGCTATTGTTTTTCCTTTCTGATATCAATGTTGAAACAATGGTTCCTACAGCTCTATGGATCTTGTTCTCATCGTTTCCGTACCGTACGAGTCATTGTCATTAGAGTCAGGGCAAGTTGGTATTCACCATTGATCTCCATTATACAGACTGTATAATGGAGATCAGTGGTATCCACCAACGGAACCAGACTTTGAACCTGTCGAGTCAATTATACGTGGATTGTCCATCAGAAGATACAATCTACTGGGTTAATTGGAGTGATAGCAATACTCATGTATTGACATTCTGCGCCAACCTTCTCCACGACATCGACATCCAGAAATATTTATTCAGATCAAAAAGTAAAAAAAAATCGATACTAAAAGTAAAGAGTGCAGCTGCTATTATTTTTTCGCAATGGCGTGCAGTTAGCAAGTGACAAACCGCACTATCTGTCAAGTCAAGTTAAAGAACTGGTCGTGGGTGTATAAGGCTCACCTATACGTTGAGAATTTGCTTATGAAGGGAGCAATCAACCAGACTATTAAAACAAAGTTGGTAGACAGATTTGCAACCTCAGCCAATCGACTGACCATCTGTCCCTTCCTGGCCTCAGACAGCCGAAGTCATATAAGATGCGAGGTTTCTTATTCCCAAGACCGTGATCTTTTCAGTCATTGACACCGGATGTTTCTAGTTGCAACCAATTGAACGCACATGAATATGGAATCTAATCCTGAAATACAATTAGAAATTTAACTATAAACAAAGACTAAAAACTAATGAAGATCACGGAGCTCATACTAAATAAAGATTCCTTTTTAGTTGGAAATAAAGAAAATAAACGCATTTTTTTCATAATCAATAATCCACTTTCATTTTTAATCTATTGCGCTTACACAAAACGAGAAATCTAAAACCTGCAGTGGGTATCATGTTTCATTCGGACGGTTTGATGGCAACAATGGCTGTAGTCGGTCTTGCGTTGTGTGTGTGCATTTTCCTGCAAGTGTCATCTGCATCGGATTGGGAGCATTTTAGCCTGAATCCCCAGGACCAGAGTGTGATTGAGGGTGGCACGGCGACATTCACTTGTCAAACCAACTATTTTATTAATTGCTCAAATTATATGATCTACTGGGCAAAATGGCAAAGCTGTGGAAACCAGACAAATTTGGCTCGCTGTACTTATTCATCTGATTTTGATAAATATTCAGTGCAGCTGAATAGCACTAGCGATGGAACGTTTTACACGCTGATAATAAACAGCATAACATCAGCTGACAGTGGGCAGTACTCGTGCTTTATCTTTTTGTCTTCTTCAGCACAGTTCCTCTCTTCCAGCATCGCAACTCTCAACGTGACCCGTCATCAACAAATCTGTCGAACACCCCTTAACATATCCACCCGAGTTACCCAAAGCAAAGAACTCGTTTTAAACGATGAAGACGATTTTCGCTGTGATATTGACCCTCATCTAGACTCAAATTTTACGATTGCATGGACCATGAAAACAGCAGAGAACGAGACTATTTCACTCAACGACACAGACAGAGTCGTTACTTCACTTAATCGACTGACCATCTCTCCACTCCTGGCCTCAGACAACCAAAGCCAAATAAGATGCGAGGTTTCTTATTCCCAAGACTGTGTGCTCTTCAGTCCTTGGCACCAGATACTGCTTCATGTGGGGACGTTGGATTCAAGAAACAAGTCCACCCATACCGAACCATTTTGCAGCAATTCGACCGTGAGCTATCCAACAACAAGCTTCTTAAGCAGCACATACGAGCCGACGCAACCTCCTACTAACACGCATCAGTCTGTGGGACTGTGGCTGATTGGCGGCATCCTCATCTTTCTCATCCTTGTAGCTACGGTCATTGTCGTCGCTGTCTACCTACTCAAGATCAGGAAGCCTCCCGCGGTCCGTCAGCCGAGGGTCCGTAGTCGGCCAAGACCCGAAGGCTTCCCTACGCTCCGACCCTCACCTTCCATCATCTCAAGCAGTCGAAGAGTATCCCCCGTGTACTTTCACACCATTGAATCAGGCACCACACAACCAGAGGGTCATCATTACTCGGAAATCCCCCTCGACGATCTAACGCATACCCGAGCCGAGATAGCACCCCGGGGAGAACCAAGAAAACTTCGCCCATCTGATAGACTGAAGTCGCTGGAAGCAAGTGGTGAGATGAGAGAAGGACCGAATGTAGCCCCTCGTAGCACCACGATGGCTGAAGAGGATCCGTACCTGATACCAAATAGGAGTAATGTCAACCTGTGAACATTCGATCGGTCCTAAACGGTATATAGGCCCTGCTTCATAGTTGTCGTCGTCATCGTTATCGTCGCTTATGTCGTCGTCGTCGTCGTATTTTCGTCGTTTTCGTCATCGTCGTTATTTTCGTCATTATTGCTGTTGTTGATGCCTGCCCGGGCCAATCCATGTCGAGTATCCACGTGTCTTTTTTTTCTTTTGTGATTCGCAGTACTTTTTTCCTTACAAATTGATGTCACCCCGAAATTATATATAAATATGTACAACTTGTTTGTAAAATAGTATCCACTCTAAGGGCCGAATTAAATTCCCAGCATGCATTGCTAGTAAAAAAAAGGTCAACGATATGACGGTTTCTCTGAATTGTATTATCTGGGCTAAACTCTTCCGATTGTAAATAGTTCCTTATTGTCATCGACTGAGTGTGTATATACATGTAAATACAGGTTGCTTTCGGGTTAAATACCATCTGTTTGTTGTAATAATTCCAAGGACTTTTTTATCAGTGGTTCCTCGTTTTTTGTGCTCCACTAGAGAAACTTTCTCAGCACACATTGTCAGATAAGTACTTAGAGATATCGGTAATGTACCTCTGATAATATTCCATTAACATTGCAACATATACTCGCTGTCTCCGCAAGGGAACTGGGAGACAGGGCTGTTTTGTTTTTAAAAAAATCAAACGGGAATTTTGGTTGTGGTCGTTTTGCTTATAGCGCCCTCTGTATGTGGTGACGGTTCACTTTAAAATTATTGTAAAAAGAAAAAAATCACGTTTTGAAATGGTCGGGGTATTCAGTTTAAACTTCTAGACTACCGGTATCTCAGCATTTTCATGTTCCCTGTAAATATGTGGAATCAAATTAAATTTAACAAGATCCACATTTTAGCAAAGGGTTAAATAAAAGGTTTGACTTAGCAAATTTCTTCCAGATTTGGTAAAATAGATTTAATGTAAGGATGGTGTCTTTGCTTTAATATTAGAGTAGAAAATTATCCTCTTCATTATATTAACGAAATTTGTCTCTATATTTTTTCGTAAATAGACATAGAACCCTAAAAGGAAATAAAAACAGTAATAAAATATTTTTTAGTCATTAAAGCGATGTAAAGACAAAGGCGTTGGAAGGAAGTTCTGTTTACAAAAATTGATTTATGTGCCGACTTTGAAAACGAGTGAAATATTACGATTCGACAATTTCCACATTTGTAAACCAAACTATCATTTCAGGAGTTAAAATATAGAAATACACATTGACGAAGGCACTTTTTCCAGCAATTATGGGGGAACCACTTAAATTATTAGTTTTCTACATTAGTCAAAATCTCAAGTGGGTCCGTTTACTATTTAGACGAATTTACTAACAAAAATGTATACTATTAGCATCTTCTTATATCCTTTACAAATTCTTCTTCTGTTTTTTTTTTGGGGGGGGGGGCTCACGGTGTCCTATTTACTTAAGTACGTACATTCACCCACATGTTTGTATATGACGGATTTCACTTTCAACGCAAGGCCCAGGAACTGTTTTTGTTTGACTCAAATATTGAAACAACCATGTTTATTTCTCTTGGCTTGTTTTACGTGCATGTGATATGCATTGGTTAAAAGAGAAACTCGAAATGCAAAGCTATCGTTTTTCCTTTCTGATGTCAATCTTGAAACAATGGTTCCTACAGCTCTATGGATTCTTGTTCTCATCGTTTCCGTACCGTGCGAGTCATTGTCATTGGAGTCAGGGCAAGTTGGTATTCACCATTGATCTCCATTATACGGACTGTATTATGGAGATCAGTGGTATCCACCAACGGAACCAGACTTTGAACCTGTCGAGTCAATTATACGTGGATTGTCCATCAGAAGATACAATCTACTGGGTTAATTGGAGTGATAGCAATATTCATGTATTGACATTCTGCGCCAACCTTCTCCAAAACATCGACATCCAGAAATATTTATTCAGATCAAAAAGTAAAAAAATCGATACTAAAAGTAAGAGTGCAGCTGCTATTATTTTTTCGCGATGGCGCGCAGTTAGCAAGTGACAAACCGCACTATCTGTCAAGTCAAGTTAAAGAACTGGTCGTGGGTGTATAAATAAGGCTCACCTATACGTTGAGAATTTGCTTATGAAGGGAGCAATCAACCAGACTATTAAAACAAGTTGGTAGACAGATTTGCAACCTCAGCCAATCGACTGATCATCTGTCCCTTCCTGGCCTCAGACAACCGAAGTCAAATAAGATGCGAGGTTTCTTATTCCCGAGACCGTGATCTTTTCAGTCATTGCCACTGGATGTTTCTAGTTGCAACCAATTGAACGCACATGAATATGGAATCTAATCCTGAAATACAAATAGAAATTTAACTATAAACAAAGACTAAAAACTAAAGAAGATTAACGGGACTCTTAATGTCTGTTTTTATGTCAAAGTTTTGAGCTATCATTTAGTCTAACGCCATGTCAGTTTAATTATCTGCCCAAAAGGACGCGCAAGGCATTCACAATGATAAACATAACTGCAACAACTTGGTTTTTTTTTTTTTCTTTTAACGTAAAGCACACACATAGTGGTCAATGGTTGCCTTAAACTGAAATTGCCTCAGATGTGCCTGTATATTGTCTGCGACGGTTTCACAGAACTGTCTTACCCTATCCGCTCCATTCACACGTACCCCCTTACCGGCAAAGGAAGTACAGTTGGGGGTGACCATTGATGGAGATCAATGGGAGTGACCGACTGACGCCATATTGCCTGACTGCAATTCATTTTCCGCGAAACGCGGCCACTGCGCGTATCTAGTACAAATCCCTTGGTGTACGTGCCTCACACACAAGGAATGGTGCGCGTCAACCAGCGAAATGTCCTGCCCATGGGACGCGACGTCGTTGCTAGGTAAAAGTACGCCCTCTTTCGGTGGCGCACGGAGCTCATACTAAATAAAGAGTCCTTTTTAATTCGAAATAAAGAAAATAAACGCATTTTTTTTTCATAATCAATAATCCAGTTTCATTTTTAATCTATTACGCTTACATGAAAAGAGAAATTTAAAACCTGCAGTGGGTAACATTTGTCTTTCGGACGGGTTGGTGGCAACAATGGCTGTAGTCGGTCTTGCGTTGTGTGTGTGCATTTTCCTGCAAGTGTCATCTGCATCGGATTGGGAGCCTCTTAGCCTGAATCCCCAGGACCAGAGTTTGATTGAGGGTGGGACGGCGACATTCACTTGTCAAACCATCTATTTCATTGATTGCCAAATTGATAAGATCTACTGGGCAAAACGGCAAAGCAATGAAAGCGAGATAAGACTGGCCCGCTGTACTGATATCACCTATTCAACTGATTTTGAGAAGTATTCAGTGTACCTGAACATCACTGACGATGGAACGTTTTACACGCTGATAATAAACAACGTAACATCAGCCGACAGTGGGAAATTCTCGTGCTTTATCTTGTCTTCTTCAGCACAGTACTTCTCTTCCAGCATCGCAACTCTCAATGTGACCCGTCATCAACCTATCTGTCGAACACCCCTTAACATATCCATCCGAGTTACTCAAAGCAAAGAACTCATGTTACATGATGCAGGGGATTTTCACTGTGATATCGAACCTCATGACGACTTAAATTTTACGACTGCATGGATCATGAAGGGAGCAGACGACCAGACTATTTCCATCAACGACACAGACAGAGTCGTTACTTCACTTAATAGGCTGATCATCTCTCCACTCCTGGCCTCAGACAACCAAAGCCAAATAAGATGTGAGGTTTCTTCCCAAGACTGTGTGCTCTTTAGTCCTTGGCACCAGATACTGCTGGTCATACAGATGGTGGATTCAGTAAGCTATCCAACAACAAGCTTCTTAAGCAGCACATACGAGCCGACGCAACCTCCTACCAACACGCATCAGTCTGTGGGACTCTGGCTGACTGGCGGCACCCTCATCTCTCTCATCCTTGTAGCTACGGTCGTTGTCATCCTCGTCTACCTTCTCAAGATCAGGAAGCCTCCCACGGTCCGTCAACCGAGGGTCCGTAGTCGGCCAAGACCCGAAGGCTTCCCTACGCTTCGACCCTCACCCTCCATCCCAACCAGTCGAAGAGTATCTCCCGTGTACTTTCACACCATTGAATCAGGCACCACACAACCAGAGGGTCATCATTACGCGGGAATCGCCCTCGACGATCTAACGCACACCCAAGCCGAAATTGCACCCCGGGGAGAACCAATACAACTTCGCCCATCTGATAGACTGAAGTCGCTGGAAGCAAGTGGTGAGATGAGAGAAGGACCGAATGTAGCCTCTCGTAGCACCACGATGGCTGAAGAGGATCCGTACCTGATACCAAATAGGAGTAATGTCAATCTGTGAACATTCGATCGGTCCTAAAGACTCGCAATGACTTAAATGATCCAATTTGCATGCAGAAGCACTTATTAAGAAAGCCTCATTTTTTTCTGGAGGGATGGTTCTTTATCGGTTGAAAGATACCTTTTGTTGCTGTCCCCATGCACATTCTGAGTGAGACCAGGGCCGTGTTCTCTACCCCCCTTTATAGTTACACCACAGCTGAAGAGCTTCACCGAGTCGCAGAAACGTGGAGTCTCTTCACACGATCCGAAGATGTAGTCTACCAGGTATTGAATGTTTTTGACTTTATTTGCTGCTTTGGAATCGATCATTGTAATATCGCTTCTATCTTTTTTTGTCGTCCACTTTACAAAAAAATCCTTTAACGGAGGTCTTTAGTGTTAAATGGTTTCCAAAATGAGCATTTATTTTGTCTCAATTTTTCTTTCCTCAATGAGAAAGGCAACCCCCACCTCATTGTACATAGCTCTCTGCCCCCCTTTAGTTATACCACAGCAGAAGAGTTTCACACAGCAGAGTCGTAGAAACGTGGAGTTCCTCCACACGATCCGAAGTTGTAGTCTTCCCGGTATTGAATGTTTGACTTAAGTTGCTGCTTTTATCGATCCTTGATTTTGTTTTTTCGTCCACTTTCCAGAAATCAATTGACGGGGATCTTCAGTATGGTACCCAAATGAACATTTATATTGTCTGTTTCTCCTCTCATCTCGACTGAGAACAGCAACTCTCACCTTATTGAACAGAATATTTCAACTTTTTTGGGGTTGCAAATGACCTTGTATCTCTGTATTTTCGAGTTCAATATAAATGTGTATTACAACAATTTAACTTGACAAAATGCGTGACGATTTTTTAAAAATAAATTTGCTGTTATAGAACTGATATAAAGCATGGCGCCTTCGCTGTTATATCAAATCAAATAATGATCCTCTTACTTATATTCACGAATTCTGCATGACTATTTTTAATGGACAATTTATTTCCTGTTTGGATGAATTTATCAACAAATAAAGCATACAAAACTAATTCCGAGATAACATAACCTTTACCTTACTGAAAACACGTGACATGTCTTTGTTATATCCTTTCTACATTGTTTTTCTTGATCATGCCATGCACTATGCTGACGGTTTTCTACACCCACCAACATGTTTAGATATGACTACACTTCCACTTTCAACGAAAAGTCCGGGACCTGTTTTTATATGACGCAAATGGTGAACCTCACATGTTTATTTCTCTTGACTTGTTTTTCCTGCTTCTAGTATTAATCGCGTAAGAGAGGAACTCGTAATGCGTAGCGAATATTATTTCCTTTTTGATCTCACCCAGGAAACAATGGCTCCTACAGCGCTATGGATCCTTGTTCTTGTCGTGTATTGTTTTCCGCACGAGACATTGTCATTGGAGTCGGGGCAAGTTGGTATTCACCCACGGAACCAGACTATCACGAAGGGAAGCACCGCGAGTTTTACCTGTCAAACTAATTATCACGTGGATTGCCCAGAAGATAGAATCTACTGGGTGAATCGGCCAATAGGGGGCAGTGATAGCGATAATCATGTATTGTCACTCTGCTCCGACCTTCGCCCAGGCATCGACATCCAGAAATATTCAGTGTCTCTGAAAAGCACCCTTAATGACACGATCTACTCGTTGGTGATCAAAAATGTCACTCTGGCTGACAATAAGGAATACAGCTGCTATGTTTTTCGCGAAGACGCGCATGTCTCCTCAAGTCCCGCTCTACTCACCGTGACAAACCGCACAATCTGTAAAATACCTCTGAACATGTCTTCCAGCGTCAGTCAAGTGAAAGAACTGGTCGTGGGCGATGAAGGAGAGTTTGGCTGTGACGTTGACCCCCTTCCAGACTCATCTACGTTCAGATGGTTCATGACGGGAGAAGGCAACCAGACTATTTCCATCAACGACACGGACAGATTCGCAACTTCAGCCAATCGACTGGTCATCTCTTCACTCCTGGCCTCAGACAACCAAAGCCAAATAAGATGCGAGGTTTCTTATTCGCAAGAATGTGAGCTTCTCAGTCCTTGGCACCAGATATTTCTATTTCCGCGCACAGTGCGTCCAACCACGGGTCCAACTGATCAGACTTTTCAGGATTTTGACACAGGCGAATCAACTGCAGCGTCAGTGACCAGCAAACAGTACCATCACGACCAGGCCACACCGACCCATCGTTCTCCGCAGACCTTCGCTGCTCAACAGTCCGATAGTGTCGGTGTGATCATCGGCGCTACCTTTGCTTTCTTGGTCCTTGTTATCTTCACTATCATCATCACATGTCACATGATCAAGTCTAGAAGACCTGTTGATGGAGAGCTAGCCGGCAATGACGGTGCTCCCGGAACGATCGTCACACCTCTCCAGATCATCGAGAAGGAAGTCGTCTAGAATCTCCCGGTGTACTTGGTCACCGTCGAATCACACGGAACCGAAGGAATCGCTATTGCCCTCAATTTTATGTTCGGCCGTAAGTGAGGCAATCTTATACTTGGAAAGACAATTGATTTTAAGGTCCTATCCTGGACGCGTTTTTTTGTGAGATTGTTTCCATCGCGTTTTATATATACTTTCTTCTGTAAAATTTCATTATTAACAATCTTAGAACAAGTGGGCTTTTTGGTACACAGCTACACTTCTGTTTAATAATAATTGCGCAATCTGTCGGCACTAAATTGTAAAATACTGTAAATACAGGATTTCATTACGGAAAAAGCTTTAATTTCCAGCATTGTATATTTTACTCTTAAACGAAGAATGGAGGTAACAATCACGGTTGCATGTTAAATAATTGGTAGCGTGGAAGTTTATACGCATGGTTGTATGTAATAACAGCCCAGCTACATTCGTTTAAGAACTAATGAAGCAATTTGAAAAGTACAAATTATCTATAAGCAATATACACGAGGCAAGCGGTACTGTATCATATTGATATACGGAATCCAAAGTGAATTGAAATAGGTGCGGATCTAGTTGGGGATCGAAATGAAGGGGGAGGGGTTGAGTGAAGACGTGCCGAAGACACGCCCTGCTAGGAGGTCCGGGGATACCCCCCCCCCCCCCAATCATTGTGTAATCTACGATCAATGCTTCTCCTAGAATCTGTGGCAATTTGGGAATACATTTCAAAACTTTAGTATTCCATTTATTAGTTTTGTCTTATACTTCTTCCGTCGAAACATAAGTCAGTGTCTGGGCGGGAAGGGAGGGGGGGGGGGTTGCCCTCTCATTTTAATGAGAAAGGAGTGAGTGCAGAAGGCACACATATATCTTGCATGACAAAATATGCTGCTTCAAGGCCTATTGGTTTCAAAAATAACGTAATGTCCTTTGTAAAGTATGTTCATTGGATTGATCTATAGAGATAATGTAATATAAAAGTTACTCAAAGACAGAGTGATTGATTTTTGGCAGATTTGTGCATCATGTAAGTTTCGAGTGACTTCAATGTTATTATCTTTAATCGGAATTAATTTTACAAGCTCTAACCAAATATAAAATATATATGCAGAAACTCTGATCCCTTTTTCGTGTAACATTATTGATGAGGTTTAATTCTATATTTTCATTAGCTTCAATTATTGTAAATTTGTTCAAAAACTTGTACCCTGGTCTTCCGTCGCCGTCTTTGTATTATTCTCTTTTTAATGAAGAAGTTGAATTGAAATAACACAATTTAAACAAGAAAAAATACAGAAAGATCTGAGCAGGCAAGTTGCCTCATCGGGAACTATCAGACATCCCTTGATGATTTTGTTTTTGTAAAGTGCACATTTAAAACATGAAATAATATGTTTTGTTTTTCTGACAACTCTAAGTCGTTGTTGCTTTTATTTCATGTAACGTTGCATTGCCCGTGATCTTCAACAAATTCGATTCTTTTTTTATCTTTAAATAATGTTTTCAGCTTGTGTGTTATATTCCAACCACACTACCTCCTCTTTTTGTGGACGTCTACAACCCTCAGAAATGGTTTTGTTTTGTTTTGGGAACTAACCAATCCGCTTTGCGAGTAGACTGACTTCCGGTCCGTACATTATCGATACTGATAGTGGGGCGGGAACCAGGCTACACGGCGAGAATGGCAATTCGAAATGTAATTATTCGAAATGTAATAATTTAATAACTAAAATGACATGGGCCGATTGTTATTCGGTCGATGTCTCATTTAAAAGTGAATAACTTTTGTATTGCTAGACAAATTATCAATTAAGAGAAGAACTCTATTTTTTTTGGGATGAAACTTTGAAAAAAAATAAGGGGAATTAATTTTTTTCAGGAGTTTTCTGTTCAAATTGTCACCCCAAAAAATTACGCATCAAAGACATTACTGCATAATGTGTACTCAATGACTTTAACTGTCACGTACTGAAACAACATTGAATCACTAAAGAAAAACTCCAGAATATTTACAACTGCAGAATTCTTACAACTTTCGATGCTGAAGCAGCTGTAAAAGTGACGTTTTCGCCTTTAATTACATTCAGATTTGTCCATGAATATGGATATCATAAAGGCAGCAAAACACCCTTAAAAATTGAAATAGAAGATTGAAAATAAATTCAGACGGGACATATTCGGGTGCATTTCATGGAGCCTATTGACAAAATTCCATAGCATTGCCCCTTAAACATGGAGCTCTTTTCAAGCTGAATTTCATCATCATCCAATTGGGCGAAGTTTACCAAAGCACCATGATAATTATACATCCAACCCTCCCGCGAACCCCACCCAAACTCCCCCACGCACCACGAAGCTTTCAACAGTCATTACCCCTCACACCCCCGGTGGGTAACGATGATACCCCTTCCCCACCCACCCCAGCTTTCAAAGTAAAAAGTAAAAGAAATAAAGTGGTACAGACGGGTACATATAGAAAAAACCGAACAGTAGTGGATAGCAGGAGTCTAGTCTTCCCAAACGTGATTTTAACTGCTTCTCCGTGTCACTGATTCACATCAATAGCGCCCTCTCTAGGCGCATCGTCTACAGTCGCATATATTCCGTATACAGGCTTTGGACCCTCTAACCATGAATAATTCCTCCATGCTCTAACTGCCACGTTTTAACCCACGCAATTTGCGGGAAGATTAGAAATGATATGAAACCCAAACTGTAATACAAAGCAAAACTAAACTAAACTGAACAAATTTAGATTTTTTGTTTATAAAACATGCTGGAAACTGATAATTACAAAACCAAATAAAACTAGGGGCCTAATGTTTGCTTTTAAAATAGTGAAAGTAGTTCTCTGTCATGTAGTATAGTTTGACATCTTATTTCCTGATACATGTACCTTATATTACTGCACACAGAGTATCCAGTTTGATGTTTGTGTGATCAATAGAGCAATGGCGCCAACCATTCTCGCATTCTGTTTGTTCGTTTTCCTGCGAGTCTCATCCGCATCAGATCTAGAACCAGAGTACTATCTTAGACTTGATTTCCAAGACCCGAATGTGACCGAAGATGGCACGGCCACATTCACTTGTCGAAGCAACTCCATGGTCAACTGCTCTATGAATCACATTATCTACTGGGAGTGGCTGCCAATAGGCAAGGAGAACCGTACACTATTATCCCAATGCTCGTTTGTCAAAGCAGCTAATGTCAGGAAATATTCCGTGTCTCTGGAAACCTCCACACAGGCAACGACCTACATCTTAATAATCAAGAATGTTACCTCAGATGACAATGGGAAGTATTTCTGCGTTGCCCTGGGACCCAACTTTTCAGGAACTTCTAGTCATGGGGTATTGGACGTCGGCGATCAAATCATCTGTCAAACACCTCTCGATATGTCCATCAATGTTTCTCAAAGCAAAACCCTCCATGTGGGTAGTGAAGGAGAGTTTCGTTGTGATATCAACCTTTACCAAGACTCATCTACGTTGACATGGCTCAAGAAGGGATCAGGGAACCAGACTAATGCCATCAACGATACAGACAGATTCGACCCTCATCCGGACTCGTTAACGTTTGCATGGACGATGAAGGGGGCAGGCAACAATACCATTTCACTCAACGACACGGACAGATTCGCATTTTCAGCCAATCGACTGATCATCTCTCCTCTCCTGGCCTCGGACAACCAAAGCCAAATAAGATGCGAGGTTTCTTATTCCCAAGACTGTGAGCTCTTCAGTCCTTGGCACCAGATACTGCTGGTCATACAGATGGTGGATTCAGTAACCGAGCCATCTTGGAGCAATTCGACCGTGAGCTATCCAACAACAAGCTTCTTAAGCAGCACATACGAGCCGACGCAACCTCCCGCCAACACGAATCAGTCTGTTGGACTCTGGATGACTGGCGGCATCCTCATCTTTCTAATCCTTGTAGCTACGGTCGTTGCTATCCTCGTCTACCTTCTCAAGATCAGGGAGCCTCCCACGGTCCGTCAGCCGAGGGTCCGTGCTCGGTCAAGACCCGAAGGCTTCCCTACGCTCAGACCCTCACCCTCCACCATTCCAAGCAGTCGAAGAGTATCTCCCGTGTACTTTCACACCATAGAATCAGGAACCAGTCAGGGGCAACCAGTGGGTCGTCAGTACGCTGAAATCCCCGTGGACGATCTAATGCATGCCCGAACCGAAATTGCATCCCTGAGAGAAACAAGAAAGCTTCCTTCCCCAACTCAGCAGACTGAAGTCGCAGGAAGCAAGTGGTGAGATGAGAGAAAGACCAAATGTTGCCCAACGTAGCAACTCGATGGATGGAGAGCATCCGTACCTCGTACCGAATATCAACGGAGAATAGCCACATTAAATCGGCACTAAAAGTTGTTACAACGTCTGGAAGCTTCTTGAATCCATTGTCATCACAAGATATGACAGTGTGGTCTACCATGGTTGAATATTTCGACTGCAGTTGCGGATTTCTATAGACCCTTGTAATTTCGTTTCTATAGTTTTTCGTCCACTTTCCTAAACACGTTTTGAAGATGATCTTTTGCATGGTGTTGAATCCAAAGGGTATTTTATTTCCTTCCACATCTTGACCGTGAAAGGCATCCCTCGCCTGAAATGTACATATTGGACACAAGCGTGTCGAGAACCGTGTTACTGTTCAAGTTTTCGGTGCACCTTTATTGTCAATAGGAATTGTACACAGTCGGCATAGTTTTTTTTTGGCTGAATATCAATTTCAGTTGGATGATCAGGTTATTTTAGTACAAGGAACAGAGCCAGCATTGACTGTGGTTAGTCCATTGATGTACAATTTGATCAACTCTTACCACAGAATCACAATAATATTGATTGCACTGTACCAAAAGAAGTTTTTTTCCTGTAAATTTGTTCGGGATATATTCATTACTTAACAATTTAAGAGGCTTTTTTTTTTTACGAAACGGGTTCGAACATTTCCCACATTTACGGAACCCGGAGGAATTCCTCCCGATGACGTAATATTGGTCACGTGATATTGGTTGCTACCTGAATGGACACATAAATCAGGTCTTAGAACTAGACCATAACATCCGTAGCGCCTTGACGTGAGAGGAGCGCAGTTGATGCGTGGGTGCAGGGTCGTTTTGATGAAAATGTCTGTCGATTACAGAAATGCTTTGGACTTTAGCGCTGGAGGCGTACTGAAGAAAGGAGTTTATAAGTCGCAGATAATATTGTGATAATTTGCTCAACCTTCACATATTTGTCGTGTTAAAAGCGGGAAAAATACGTATTTGTTTGCAACTATAGCTGCACTTAATAATTGTAACTGATCTAAAGTCACGTGTGTAAAAGACAAGGCTAGCCTATTGTAGCTGATCCAAGAGTCCATACAATGACAAGGAACATTGCAAGCATTGACTGTTATAAGTCCGCTACAATTTGCTCCATTTCTAACAAGGACATTTTAACCACAGAATCACAATGACTGCACTGCACCAACAGAAGTTTTTCCCTTTAAAACTTTAAAACTGGGACATATTCTATTGATTAAGCACTTTTGTAAAAATGCGCTCTCTGTTAACCGGACTTTTATTATTTTAAAGGTAAATCAACTCGGTATAATCAGAAATGACTTTCAAGAGAAATAGCTTTTTTTACAAAGGCCTGTAAGGCCCAAAATATTTTGATGATTGGAGCTTTTTTTCGTGATACAGTAAGGTCTACAAATCGAAAGTAAATAGTTTGTACCATCCCAGCAGATGTTATCCTACATGTTGAGGAAATACTTGTTTTAATTGCATCATTTTGTTTTAATATAATGTTGTAGTTTGTCAAGTCAGTGTAATCGAAAGTGGCATGTTTACTGTGGTTTATTTCTATAAAGCGTTCATTGTGCAGTTGTTTACACGAAGATGTCATATGCAAATCCGATGTAATGTTTACAAAACTACTTTTTGTCCTGAACAATTGATATTTACCGTTAATTCGCATTTTAAGTTCATAAAAATAATACAGTTTATGAAGAGGTAAGAGCATGCAAACAAAACACGGAAACTCATTTGTGCATCACTATAAGTGATATTATAATCAATGTTCTTTCAAAGCTGAACTGTTCATGAAATTAATATATCCCGTGCTGCATCTGAATATAGTTGGAGGGCCAAAAATGGTTGATTTCTGTAAGATAACGTGAGGGGAAATTAATGTCGGAGTGATATTTTGATTTCACTGTTACATTGTTAGTGTGGTGAGCGTTTTGGGTTTTTTTTTCTGCTGAAAAGGGGGTGTAACATAATTAATAACGTACATGATTCCAAATGTGGTATTTCTTTAAGTCTTTTGAAAAAAAAGTGTGGGCATACATCACTGTTGTCTATGAGAATTTAATTGATTGGGTGCACCCATATGCAGGTGCACAAATGTCGGACATAATAATTACACCTATTTTTTTGTCAAAATGCGGATCGATCTATTTTTGATTATGCTTATGAAAATTTTATCTACCAATATTCACGCATTTTGAGTTGAAAATAATAAAAATCACAACTTATTATCAAAAACTGCATGATGCTAAATTAAAAAATAAATCAAGCAGCTAAATGTGGAAGTATTAAATGGATATCCCTTTCTTGACCTTTGTCCATAAATTGACCTTCGTTGACCTCCTTGACATTTGGTGATCTTGCACATCTCTCTATTTCTCTCGCCTTTGTTCGTGTACGGTTATAACTGCATGAAAATCTGTCCATCTTATAGTTAAAGGTGGCATTGTTTCAGCGAATGAGGGCGCTGCTACGTTTATTGAAGAAAGTTTGTAACTTTACTGTAATTAACAATAATATTGAAGATTGTTAAAATCATAACTTATAGATGACAGCAACATGTAAGCTGATGTCAGTGACTGTGGATTCCCATGTGTTTGTTACAGCGCCCATTTGCTTAAAAACGTGGCTTATTAGTGGCGTTCAGGTGAATCTTTGTCGATTGATAACTTTGTCAATCAACCTTTTACATCGAGTGACGCATCTACTGGATGATATAACCATTCACTCGGTCACACTTCTCGTATTATCGGGAAAGGGTATGAACATCTTCATCGTAAAGTAATGTCATTTCAAAAAATTGCATTATCTTGGACAATTGCATTATCTTGGACATCTCATGATATTTTTAATAATTACGGAGTCTTTTAGAGAGTGAGGTATATATACTAGCCAACGCACAGATCCCCACGTCTGAATAAAGTGAAGTCTTCGAATTAGTCAGGGATCTGGCTGGTGGCGTTCCAGTGACGCCTGGCAAGCGGTCGGGGAAGTAGGAATCGATTTAGAGTTTTCCCTTAAAAAAAGTCCAGCCGAAATAGTTTCCTGCTACTCAAGCCACCTCAAAAGAGGGCGCTTTAAGAGACTGCGTTATAGACGCCTTGCTGGAAATGTAGATGGCGCTTTGCAGCCTAATGACGAGAGATAAGTATGACCATAATTATTTTCGAGCAAATGAGGGCGCTGTAACAACATTGGAAAAACTCCGTTGAGGCAATTATTTATGGGCTTGTACATAACAGAGGGCGGTTTTTTTTTTTGCCACTTCTGAGAGCTCACTGGAAGACACAACGCGTACTTGTACTGGTTCGCACGCTTGTGGCGTGAAATAGGCACGATTAATTGTATTCCCAATGTGCACAAAGCCAAAGCGTCTTTGCCAGAGCGTCATCGGCATTGCCTTCGAATGTCCCTACAGTGATCTCCCCAAATTCTCCCTTTCTTGCCGCTGAGGGGGTATTTGTGCACGCAGCGTGGTTAAATTTAACTTGAAAAGGTAGAGATTGAAGAAAAAAAAGAGCTTTTGTCAGCTGTAGCAAAACGTAAACTGACGACAATAACCCGATTGACGTGCACCGTAGTTAAAACGTCCATGTTAACTCAGGAAGAAGGCATATTAAATGACACACCCAATGCGTGCACTACTTGCGCATCCGATTAACACACACACACAAAATAGCGCGCACATTTTGCGAACACCAATGACGTCTTCTTTTTTGGATTGAAACGAAACGGATTCGAACATTTCCAACATTTACGGAACCCGGAGGAACTCCTACCGATCCTGATGACGTAATATCGGTCACATGATATTGGTTGCTACCTGAATGGACAGAAAAATCAGGTCTTGGAACCAGACCATAACAAATATCCGGAGCGCCTTGACGTGAGAGGAGCGCATTTGACGCGTGGGTGCAGGGCCGTATTGATGATTTAAATGTCTGTCGATAACAGAAATGCTTTGGACTTTAGCGCTGGAGGCGTAGTGATAATGAAAGGAGTCGCAGATAACATCATGGCATTTTGCTCAACCTTCAAATAACGTGAGCGATGAGAAAAAAATGCCAAAAATACGTTTATTATTCGCAACCTAGCTCAGCTTTCATTATTGATTGTAACTGATCCAAAGCCATGTGCGCAAAAGTAGGACATGGTATAGTCAAGCTGGTCCCAGTGCCCACAATATTCTACTCAATTGATGCAGAATTTCTAAAGTCTTTTCATGCCATTTTCCGTACACAATGCACTAGATAATCCACCCCTTGACCTGATACAGTGCTTTACATAGCATAGCCCGGCTCACAAGTGAGCCAGTAAGTCAGTTAGTGGGTACAGAGACGACTACAAACTCTCAAGCAAAAGTCCCTGTGTAGATTGATCCGTAATCCGGGTTCGTTTTGACTTGACACTTTTGAGGGTCAAATTTTTGGTCACTTTTCTGGGTCGAAATGACGCTTCTCTGACTCACTTTTCTTGGTCATTTTGACCGAGAAACCTTGTCAAAAGTGTCAGTCAGACCTGAAAGAGTGTCAATTTTGACCCGGATTGAGGGTCAAATCTGACTCTGGACAGTTTGGAATGTAGGATGCCCTCTCTTGGGCCAAGTATAAAAATGGGAAAGAAAAACCTGGCAGCAGCAGCAGTGGACAAACAGATGTGTCAAAGTTCTATCATTTGTGTGCTTTAATTTTAATGATGAAAACTGGGCACACTGTCTTGTATGTTCAACCATTGATGATGCGGGATCGCAATCTTTTTCTCCGTTTGAGGAACCATGCACGCAACCTATAGATCTCCGTAATTTAAGTTAAAACGTTCATGAAATGAAGCCAAAACACGATGGTGCCATTTTATCAACAAGTATTTGTTTAATCCAACGTCCAGGCTATGTTTGATCTATATTAGCCACTGCTATATAACAATTCTTATCAGTTGACATTATTTACAATTACTTAATTGTAATGTGTACAATTCGAATATATAGTTGTGGTGATATCTAATGTTTAAGATACAGTGAAGTACGACAACATGTTATGACGACACAGATATAAATCGTTGACAACTACAGTTCGTTAAAAAATGGAAACACTTGTTAATGCCATATTAGCTAAAAACAAAAGCCGGCTCCGGCAAAAATAATTCGTCAAACAGGAGTACTGGGTCATAGTGAAGAACATCGCATTGGATACCTCATCCAATCTGGGCCTTTATTTACATCTTACTTTTTGCCAACAATATACAATCTTTTTTTTCGTTAATCATGAAAATGTCGTAATCCCCTGCCCTCGCCCCCCCCCCCGCCCCAAAGTTAGATGTCTTCATCTTTTTCAGTATGTCGGTCAACAAAATGAAAAGCGTTGTACTGTCTCCAAACTGTTAGTCTGTCCAACTCAAGCCTACGCGTAAAGGCTATCAAATGTACATATTTTTTTCCATAATAGTCCGAATTCATTTGCAAACAATTCGCCTTATCTTCAACTTTTTTCCCCATCCAAACGCTTAGACAATTCTTATATCATCGGATTGTATTGGAAAAGTGCTCGATTTTAGGACTGCTGGGCAAATGTGTCAAACAAAAAGAACATCTTTTGTGAAGACGCATATGAAGTTGGAACCATCATTGTCGCAAGAATCTGTTGAGACGTAACAGCTTGCTTTGAGGAGGAACCTCACCCTTTGTGGCGGAATGGTTCAGTGAAATTGTCTCGTCATTTACTGAGAAAGTTATCGATATTTCCTCTGGATTGGGCGAGGGGTTTGAAATATGAGATTCGGTACTTTATGGCCCTCCGTAGCAAAGTGTTCCACTTGGTCTAATGTTTCCCTCCAAGGACCACAATGAATATTTAAGACTTCGATTTGGGCAACCTCCAGTCTTGCAGTCCCATTCCCAAGTGATCTTAACCTTTAAAACCCAGCGCACCCCTTTTTAAATTAGGTCCGTTGATGGACAGAAAACGCTACGTGAGAGACGTGTTACAAAAACACAACGTAAAAAAACGGTCGGAAACTAACTGTAAAAGCGCAACAAAAAGCTTAATGTTTGCCATTTGTTCGATCCATAATAGTCAACACCAGAAATAGAAGTAGGGAAATCACTCAATTGTATTCCAGCAGATCGGTAGATGGAAGGTTTATGCAGAAAATCAAGTACATGACCTAGATTTGTGTTAGTCCAAAAAATGTACTCGTTTAAGCAATCATATTCACGGACCGCCTTTGCGCCGCAAGACACGGTGTTTAAAATCGTGCAGTTGGATTCCCAGTCGGCCATTTAACCCTTTTCACGACGGAATTATAATTGACAAAATGCCACTGACGGCGTGTCCATGTTAAAACCCAAGTGATGAGCGAATGAAAGGTGAGTCAGAAACACTGACTGCCGTTTAGTTACAGCAAGTAAAATATGCGCTGTCACCGTTATCGTCTGGGTGTCTGAGACATGTAATCGTCGGATTAGGGCCACGAAAAGTCATGACAATATTGGACAGTGTACACGTCAACTCGACTGGTCACGTGAGCAAAGTGATTGGTCCGTCGTGAAAATCGTCACGGTGAGGTCACACGGGCATCGTATGGCTCAAGTTTGACAATGCTGTAGGTTTTTTCTGACAGTGATCCATTAAGATCGTCTTATTTGTAAAAACAATCGTCAAAAAACACAAGAAAAACAAAGGCTACGTTCATCGTACGTCACGTCAGTCGGCAGTTTAGGGTCGGTACGTTTGATATTGAGGTCGCTCGTCCTTGGTTGACATCAGGAGGGGTATCGTTTCAGCCTTTAGATAAGAACTTTTGTCAATCAATTAGTCGCGTTATTCAGTCACTGTTACGAGTCTGGTGGTCTGCAAGATGTATTGTCTCAGTCGTATGTATCTATGTAATGGCTAATTAATGAGTTTCAACTAATTATAGCTGTGCTGCTTGCATAATGTAGTATCAACTTGAACAGCGTGTTTGCTCAGTTTGGTTCTGGCAACATTCAAAGTGCTTTGGGGACATTCCAGCCAAGCTAATCTGAGAATTATTAACATAGACGCCTCATAATTAAAGTGCAACATTCTAGTGAAGTTCCTTCACAGCACAATTTACCGCCACCCTCCAAAATATGTTACGTAGTATACTGAGCCACTTCACATCTAGGTCGAGCCATCTGTCCTATCCGTCATTTGGCATATTCGTTTCCTTTCCTTCCCAAATTGTTAAGTATTCCAGACATACAGGGCGGGAAATGAAAGCTTGGTTTGAAGCTTGCCTATTTCTGTTTGTCATGTAACTCAGTCTTTGTCCTCATGTTGTCTTAATGTTGTTTCAAATCACATTCACAATCAAACCAATGATTAGTTAAATCATGCACTTTTCATAGAAGCAATATACATAACCAAAATGTGCAGGCATAATGGCATGGTCAGGTACATGCATGTCGGTAGTAGTGACTGCTTGGTATCGTTTGTTCCATTTCTGTCAAGTCAAGTCACAGTAGGGCCGGGTCCTCTTGTATGTGTAAAAGGTATACAGCGTCTCGCACTGTCACTTACATATTCAGGTTAACAAATATTAATGTCATTATCACTTAAACCAAATGTTGGCAAAAAAATCGATGCATTAAGGGCGTCACAGAGAACCGGTTCCCTTGAGGTTATTGGTACAAAATGTGGAGTGAGTTTTTGAAGTTAAGTTTCCTTTTCAAAAGCACATCCCCTCCACTGTTCAAACCGACCCATGAGTGCAGTTGGAGGTACTACAGTCTTATACGAGACACTGTCATATTGATTGATATCATCGGGAATTAAAATGTGACATAAAGAACCCCAAACCAAACTGACGTCGCAATAAGAGCTGTCTTGTTATCAACCGTTTCTAGTCAAATTTCTCCCCTCTGGTTGTATAAACACTGAAACATGATTATTTCAATACAGTTTCCCAAAGGGACGAAAAAAGTCGAGAACCATATCTACTCCTCTCGGCATGGTTTCGGGATAGTGCGTCACATACACCAAAATGAAATATAACCCAAATCGAATTGCTTAAAGCGTAGATTGGCCTGAATGAACGTCTCATATATAATATATATTTCAGGTGGTGAGCTATGAGATATTCATATCTGAGACATGTATCTCAGATTTTATAGATACAACATTCTGGCTAAGACAGATTGTTTTTTTTTTTTTTAAATTGAAGTGCTACCCATTATAAATGTGCTCCAGTGAAACATTTAATACCAAGTTAAGGTCCAGCATATCATCAGGACTAAAAGGACAGAATAACTATGTTGCAAAACAAAATCAATTAGAATACCAAAACAAACATACCAGAATTGCTTCCTCCAAAGATCGGGAGAGGACAGCAGTGAGCAAGAACGGCTGACTATTGGTACTCTGATCAATTTAAAGGTGCGAAGCATCATTTCCTTTGGTTTTTGTTTTCTTTCTTTTTTTGTTCGTTTTACAAATCTCAAGTAAGATGCATAACAACTAACCTGTGAAAGTTTGAGAAAACACATACACAATTTGGGGTCTCGTAACCAGACTCCGTAGCTAACGCGCGTAAATACGTGTGTCATCTGGAACACTTTGTAAATCACCTTCAGTGATTTGTTGTCTTTCGAATGATACCATTTCACACAGAATAATTCATAGGGTATTTGGGGCCAGCCCTGTCCTCACTTTGAGCAAGGATTTTGCTATTTAGTCAGTAGATTCGCTTCCTAGTAATTAGCAATGTTCCGACGTGCCTGATGCTTTAACAAATGAACCTACTAGACCACTGACACTCATACTGGTTACACCAATCTACTGCATTAATTTAGTTTTAAGCTATACAGTTATGTGCGCAGACATCACTGATCATGTACAAACGTTTTGTGATGAAATATTTTCACAATCTTGCAATGTTTTGGACAATAAGCCCTATTTGGCTGTTAGGTCGTTCGTCATATCTTTTCACAATATTACAATATCACTCGTGTAATGTTTCATGTACACGTGCTCGTCAGTGCGTGAAAAAAAAATAGTATTTCGATTAATTCCATGTATGCACGTGGAATCGTATTTAAAATGTCACATAAAGATAATTTAATATATACATTTATATACCATTATTTTTTCTTTTACAATCAGCCAACTTTGGGGCATTAAAAGAAAGCTATTTTTTTTTAACAAAAGCTCACAAGTTGATTACAATTCCGTTCTTTTTACATTTTTCAGCGACGGTTACGTTTAAAAAAAAAGAACCACCGATTCAACACTGAAACTAAACAAAATTCACACTTTTTTCAAAAAAAAAAGTCCTCTAGTAAATACAATAAATCGTCATCTATATACATTCGAAAGTTCATTTAGGACCAATATTAATGAATGGATATTTCGTGGAACGATGCTACCGCGATCACAAATTCTCTCTGTCGTCTCGAAGCGTTGTCTTTCGGTAACAAATATATTTCCCTTGCTCATAAAAAAGCAACCTAGCATCTGAATACTTATTTCAGAATACTTACACTTTGTCAATGTAAAAAACACTTTGCCCATTGTATCCTTCAAAACACACATTCTGGAATTTGTATTCCTGTGGAGACATTTCTTTGTTCTCGTGTAGTAAAGTTTTCGAGTGTGAAATTGAAGTTTCAAAATGCTCTTATTTTAACCAGAATTAATTTCCTGGGCTGAAATTTGGACTAAATATCCCTTTTCGAAGACTCTTCCATATGCGACACATCAACCTACCTTTGAAATAGTTTTTTTGTAAAAAATATATATATATATTTCATTTTCTTCTTGTGGAGACGTATTCATCTATAGAAATGTTCTTCTGGAGACGTATACAATCTTTTGTTCCCTATTGTGTTCATGTCTCCGTAAGGTAGTAAATTCCAGCACGACATGTCCAAATTCAGAGGTAAACACGTAGTCAAGCGTTAATCTGAGGGACATATACCACAGGAGCTACAACAATGAACTATATTTATTTACATTCACAGATGGTTGTATCGTGAATAACCCTCAACAATAATCGCGTGGTTGTTTTCTTGTGGTTTATCTCCGGTTTTTCAATATGTTTTACACAATCAGATTACGGAAAGTATTGATTCAATTGGCTTTATGATGCAAATGCGAAGACTGAGCTGTCCGCATAAACACCTGATTTGGAATACAAGACCGATCCATACTCGGCGCAAAACTGAGCGCGAACGCTAGTATAATGTATGCGACGGACTATAAGGTTTTGTATACAGGGAGGATGCGTGGATCATTTCAACTCTAACAAACATCGCAGCACTGCCGTGACAATGCATATGCTTCGCATTAACAGTTGCGTGAAGTATAAATAGGCCTTCATCAGAATCTGGGTTTTTTTTTCGACTGTAGTCAAAACTACGGCACCAAGTTTATACCGAGGTACATTTCGAAGATTCATTTGGTTTCTGCCCACATACTTGCCGTGTATTTGGTGGTTTTTCTGTTACAGCTTGACTGCTCGTGGTTGGCCTCACCGCGTTTAGGTAGACAACAGAGAAACGTATCGTGGAACGCTTGGCGATATCTGTCGCTCATTATGTTGTAAATGATCGGGTTGACCGAGCAGTTTGTGTACAACATGATGCGTCCCACGTTGACTAACACCCACTGAGAGTTGGGCGGTAGCTTAAAGTTGTAGATGTTGAACAGGTTGAGGATACGGAAGGGTGTCATACATATGACAAAGAGTGTTATGGTGACTATCAGCATGCGTACAACCTGCTTCTTCATCCGGGTGGAGGAGCTGCTACCGGTACCCCTGATCATTGTAGACTTGGCAAGTTTCTGTAGCTGCAGGACAATTAAAGAGTACATGACCATCGTGATGGGTATGACCATCAGTAACATGATCTGGTCCAATGTCAGCGATTTCTTAAACGCGTTGCACATGTTGGACTCCTCGGGATAGCAAAAATAACAGGTGTAAATAGAGTCTGGGTACGTGACTGTCTTGGCTGAGATCATCCACACGATTTCTTTTTCCACCACAGTCGAGAAGCACAAGGTAGGTATCTTGTAACCCAGCGCAAACACCCAGACGAGGGTGCACAGCAACACCGCCCGCGGCTTCGTGCTCAGTTCTTTGAATTTGTGTGGCCAACAAATGGCAACGTATCTCTCAAACGTGACCAAGATGACCGTGAAACACGAAGCAATGATACTGGACTCAGTCAGGTAAATAGTCAGTTTGCAGTAGCCGGACTGCAGGACCCGGTAGTCTCCGAAGAGCGGGGAGGTCGCGTACATGACCCAGAATTGTGGCACCGAGAGCAGGATGAAAGTCAAGTCTGCCACTGCCAGGCTGACCAAATAATGATTAGTGACCGTTCGCATTGATCGTACGCGTACAAACACGGCAATAACGGCAAGGTTTCCCAATACCCCGATGGTGAAAATAAGCGGCATGACTGCCGTAACTAATAAGGTATCTACAGTGGAGTACAGGAACAAGTGAAGATTTGCATCCGTCACATTGACAGGTGACATGGCTTCGGCCTGGTCAGGGTTATTTATGATTGACCCACTATACGTGTTGTTCATAGTGTGGTCCTGGTCATCCAGAAGAGTATATCCTTCCGTGCCCGCCATAGTGTTGTCTCGACCTATCAGTCAGTAACTTATTACTATCAAAATCTGTGAACAATGAAATGGAGAAAAACCTTAGAAATTATTTAGGTTTTCGGTGGAAGAACAGAATATATATTATGACATGTATATTATGAAATGTCCATTCAAGCGTTTACTTACTAACCTGATTGATTTTTACATTCTCGTAATTTTATAGTTGCTCGAAATTATTGTGTACTCTGCCTCAGTTTCATGTCATGTTAGAGAAAACTTTTCTTCATATGAACAAACTTTTCGGAACAACCAAGCCGCTTGCCAGATTTGGGGAACTTTTGGTTAGTATGCTGAAGCTTATAACTTTGAAATGATTTAAGTATATTATATAATGCTATTTTAAGCAACTTTTAAAAGCATGACGGCAGATTCAACTCAGATACAGCGTATCTGACCATTTTAAGTGGATCATAGAGGATAACAGTAATTAAAAACCTTGCAGCATGAATCATCCTTAACTTAAAAATATATGTAATATTATTCCGGATTATAAAGGGAGCAGTCAGAATCATTGGGCAGATCACATGGTACTCTTACCTTTGCTACTGAGTTTAACTGAGTACCGTCGAAAGCGTTTAACAATCGCCTGCTTTAATCTCTTGTAATCCTGCTCACGTTTCCTTTAATCCGTGCATTTTCTGGAGAGAAAAAAAATTTAAAAAAAGGTAAACGTTAACATAATGTGAGAGTTACCTATAGGTAATGCACCGCACCACCTTCCTGTGAATAAAGACGTTTTGAATACGATCCCTCTACATTTCCAGATGCCCGAGGGTTTGGGGAGATTCATCGTCGAATGCCGTCTGAATTATGATAAAGGATACACAGCTGGTTGCTACGGTGTCTGAAAACACGAGCCGTGCCTGCCTCCTGCTAGAACGACATAAAGAGACAAACATGATCGAGCGAAGGGTCCGCATGAAACTTCAGAAGATGCAAGACCTCATATACGGCAAAAGCGACGTTACTTGCAGAAAGACATGTGTTTCATGAATTATTTTATAAGATTTTTGTATTAAATATGTGTCAGCCCTCAGCACCCTATCTTGATATGTCGTAAATTGCTTCGGCTAATGACCAATGCAGATCAGTGTTAAATTAGAAGCATTATACAAGTTACAAGAACCCGATGTGGCGGTCCTTCGATTATATTACCGGAATTACTCTATTTGAATATAAATCTCTGGCGATTTTGAATTTGAAATAACCTTACCAATTCATTTCGTAGTGTCTTGACCTTAATTCAATTTGTTTTATGTGAATAATTCATTAAATTTCTATTCAAACACAAGAATGGGAAGGACCGCGAAGGAGTATGCATGTTATATGAAGTACACCCAAGTACAACAAATAAACACAAGTGACAGGACACTTCACAGCGAGTGTATTTTGATGGGGCAGTTTACAACTTGATGATGTATACCCAGAGGTCGAAAATTCCCGACTGCATCATCATCATAATCGCGTCTCTCTTAGACAAATTTAAAACGTGAATTCGAAAATCGATCCTCATCGTATGGATGCTATTTTTTAAATACAGTCATCATTCCTTGGTACGGAACTGCTTGTTTCTTTCTTAATGGATTTTAAGACGTATGGCTGATACAATTACAACGGAGAATTTCAACACGCCTTTGTCCCATTCTTTACTTCAAACAATTGTCTAAATAATCCCTACACTGGGTTAAATAAACCCAACCCAGTACGGACTGAGCTGTTTCGCCGTACACCGGGTATTCTTTGGTGTTTACACAGAATCGGAAAATCAAATTAAATCATCCGCTCATGAAAGCACGGGTACGCTCTTCTTTCATCTCACTATCGGACGGGTCAAATTCTTGGGGTGCCGTCCACAAGTCCTGTTTCAATACATCTCGCGTTGACGTGTTGCCTAGTCCCTAATTGTTTGATCAATAAAAAGCAATTAAGCTTCGATATTCAATTTGCGCCCGAGGTATTCGGTTTCTTGCCCAGGATTTTTTTTGTGCCCTGCTATCAAAAGTCGCCGGTGAACTCTGGAATGACAATATCGCGACCAACCCGACCCAGGAATTTGTCTCCTGTGTGTGCTTCACCAATTTGGAAATGTCATAGAAACACCTATGATAAAAGCTTTTATAAATAGGGTATAAGCGGGTCAGAAGGATTCTTAATATTGGCTTGTTGTTGTGAAGGACCTTATATTTAAAATCATGTGCCGTGTGAGCTTGTGAGGGAAAATTGAGACTGGAACCCGCGACTTCTCGATTACTTGTACCGACTTCTTATACACTCGACCCTCAATTTTTTTCCGGGATTGGTTGGCCGATTTGAGCCTAATTTACCAGCACAGTGGCGGATCGGGGGGGGGGGGGGGTTAAAACCTCCCCCTTTGGCCGCAAAAAGGAAAATAACAGAGAAAAGACTACAGATGCCACTTGATCCTCCCCCCCCCCCTCATGACAGCTAACAACCCTCCTTGATCCAAACCTGGATCCTCCCCCAGCAGCGGGTATTGCAATGATTTTCTTTATGAAAGTTATATCGACGCTAAATTCCATCAAAGAAAGACCTTTTTTTTTAACTTCACATGCTTCGGCACGTTTTATAGCCTGTGAGTATAGCAGGTTCCTGCACTCTTCATTTCATAGTATTTACACAAGAAATGAAGAAAAATAGACAAAGCATAATATGTTAACACTTTTTCTTAAAAAAATACCCCCAAAACGAAACAAAACAAACCAAAAGCAAAACCAAACACCAAAACGTCAGGCAAACATCTTAAAGTGCCGACTACATTAATTGACATTCCCGTTTCAACACAGTGTGGACATCTATACACATCCCTCAAGGGAGGCCAAACCGAAATTTCATTTTAAAATCATTTTGCTTTGAAAAACAACAAATTTTGATTCATCAAGAACAAGTCCGACAATCAGGAACATAGCATTGTGCCGGCGGCATTTCTTTTACTTTCTTGCCGCTCCGGTTTCAACATATGGAAAGCATTAATCATCAATAGTTTGCGCTTGAATAACATGTTTAAAAGCGAAGATTTGGCATGGGCCGCTGGGAGTGCTATTCGATCACTCAAATCTGAATGTTTGACACCTTAGCTTCTGGTGATAACATCTTCAATCTTCATAATTCCTGAATGCAGGTCTCCCGGTCGTTAATCTTGCATCCGTTAACTGATTCAAGCAAAGAGACGTTGCATAAAAATGTTATCATCATGAATTCAATGGTGTTGTTTTCGTTCGCGTTTTCATAATTGCATTTTTATTTTTCCGTCTTCATTTCACATACCTCAATTTGGTTGTCTCTCATTCAATAAAATATTGTAAATCTTTTAAACCAAAAAATATTTATGGTGTTCTCCTTGTTTGATTTTTTTTTGGGTTATTTTTTTTTACGTGAATGATGTTTTCACATCATTCAAGAAAAAGGGTGAACACTTTAATAATGAGTTTTAGGATTTGACACAGATTAACGGCTATAGAAGGTAAGCTAGGACGAAAGGGCGTCCCCTTTGCAAAGAAACTCATAAGCTTTTCCCAGAAAAATGCATCAAGACATGAAGTAAATATCATACTGAAATCAAAGCGATTTCAAATGGAAATTTGCAAAAAGCTGACTAAGTACAATTCGATACATTGTGTATCAGTTCGTATATACTAAAAAGACTTTATCTAGTTGCTCCAGGTTTACATTTGCACATACATGTAGCAATATATTGTTCGTTAGGTATCAATTTGTATTTTATTTCTTATCGAACATCGGGGTAGTAATGTAACTTACTAGTTAACAATTTCACCTCTCACTAATACTGAAGCTGGGTCAAAGTACATACTTGAAAAATAGAATATACATTTCAGTAAATTCTGCGTTTTGTTTTATCTCTGCATTCTGTTCTATCATTTAGTGGCCGTCAATATATCGACCTGACCTTTCCCATCCATTCACACTGTCGCTTGTCCATTCATCTTGTTTCGTACAAAGTCGAGGCATGCTGGACCCGGCTTACTCTCTGTGTACATCTCGGCGAGTATTTCTAACCTGCCACCATTCAGACTCCTGAATAGATTATGTACGTAGTAATCCGAGCTTTCTGCTTTGGCCCTTACACACAATTAAGACGGTTGGGATCTTTCCTGTTACCCGTGGAGACAGGGGAAGCCGGGACTACACAAGGCATCCAGAGCCACGACGTTCCCTTTTCAATTTAGAACACAGCAAACCTGTAACACTAAACCCCTCAGGGGATCTCGGTATTTTTTTCTTTCATCAATGGTTATTAATTTAACATGGGAGTTAAAAATATCTTCCTATATTTAGCGCCATTCATTTAGGTCATGTTGCCCTATGAATTCAGCGCTGAAGCGAAGCCTCTGTTGTTGATTCGGATCCACATCATTCCAAAAATGTCACTCCCAGAACTTGTAGAGTCATCAAAAATCTGTCCGAACGAATCGTTTTCACTTTACGATGAAGTGTTTATAGTGTGTTTTCGCCAAGACAAATGATTCTGCTGAGTTTGGTTTCCCGTAACGGAATTTGGTATAATTAAATCATTGTTTTTTTTGTGTACGTCCGTAATGTGGGATACCAAACTTTGACCATTTCATTAGGATACGGCTTCCACAACTGTAAAACGCTTGCCAACACCTTATCCCCGTTACTAAGTTGTAGGGATTCATACGAATTATTAGCGGCGCTCTTTAGTGCAGAAAATGAGCACGGCGTGTAATGAACGTCGGCAGGCGCTTTAGTTCATTCCAATGCGACTTTGAGTTGTGTGCCTAAATCTAACAACAAATGGGAATATAAATAAAAGACACTTGTAGACTGCCTTTCCCCAGAACCTGCTCCTTTTCATCAACTTGATTTTTGGTAGTGAGGGTGAGATTTAATCTTTAAATCTCCCCTCCCTTCCCGGCGCCCGAATGCTGTGCAACTCGTTAATTATAATGAATATAACATCAAGGAAGATTGGCAACTTCTGAAAGCTCGACAAAGAAGTATCAGCCCGATTTCTTCGCCATTTGACTTCACAATGTGGCAGATTGTTGCACTTCGGGGACAGATTCTAGGGAAAGGTGGATTGTTGAGAGGCTAAATGAAAGTTGCATTATGTAATTACCGTTAAGCGACCTGTCCATGTCCCTTATCTATTGCGGTGAGTTAGTGACCGTTCTACCCCCGCGGCCAAACGAGTTCGAGCCATTTTTTTCTTAACCGAACACACTATACAACCAAATATTGCTATTATAATTGCATCTTTACAGTAATTCTCCTTTATTTCCATCATCAATTCATACTTTTTTACAAAGTTACTAAAAGCTTAAATACCGTGGGAGACGCGGCAACAAAACGTCGCCATTGTCTGCCCAGGGGAGTTTCTTTGATATATATTTCCCCCCAGTTTGGCTCGGTAGCTTATGATATCCGTGATATTGATAAACGTTTGAACGGACACATTGAGCTTTACTGACCCTAGCGGTGAATCTGTCCTAAGTGGTCCCACAGGTAGCCTCAGACGTTAACTCTGCCTGCAGGTGATTACACGTTAGCCGATGACTGTGTGGAAGCTATAATGGAACATTTAGCTCCAAGCCAACCATGCAGCACAAGCACGACCAGGAGAGACAAAAAAGCCATTTAATAGCCTTCTAGAAAGGAAGTGAAAACCACGATTAATCGATAACCAGTTAATAGCTTGGCAATGAGACATGTTAAGGGGAAGAGAATGGATTTCAGATATCAGAGTCGACGGAGACATTCGACTGAAGGGACTTGATCCTGTCATCCCGCAAACTGTAGGACCACCAGTGGTTTAATCGAATTGAAGGAACAATTTCAAATCAGCATCCAGACAGCATCCAGAGGCTGCCAGTGCCATGTCAGACCCAGGCTGCTAGTGCCATGTCATTGTGTGACGCTGAGGAGGTTTCTTTTTTTATCCTCAGTTCCTCACTAACTAAAGACAGCAATGATGCCCTCGGTTTCGGCGCTAATTCGAAAGTCGTCCAAATGGTGATTGCCTTTGAATGTAGTTATGCAGTTAGCGCTGTTCCTAATTTTTGTTCACCCGTTTTATGAGGAGATGTTACCAGTTATCGCGATGTACATAACAATAGATCCCGAAAAATAGTAATGGAGGATAACTCGCGGAGGATGCCAATTGCTTAATCTTAAATTATTCATGAGATGGAATTTTGCGTCGGGATGATGTAAATCATTAATATGTTTTGCCCTTCACCGACGTATAAACACTGTATACTCAGTGTGTTATTTTTTTATATCCAACAAACATGTTGAGTTTCTCTTTTATTATTATTATTATTATTATTTTATTGCTCTGCACTATATAATGATTTGAAAAAAAAATTGTCCACTTTGGAACTATTTTTTAGTTGCTTAATAAATCACACATAAACCCAGCTTGTTGGTAAAATAAAAAAGGTTTTGCCAAAATGCTTATTGCTGTAAACAAAGGAAGACTGTAAACAAAAGACTGTCAACAGTATTGACTGCCTAACTATCCGAGACAAAGATGTTTCTTGATTGTGTTTTATGCTTTCTCCGATATACCCCATGAGACTTGTGAAAAAAAAATGTTTTTGGCACATAAAGGGCAAGGTTGCTGCAAAAATACCTGTGGGATTATCAGGGTAAAATCCATTTTAGAAATAATTTTCAATCATCGTGTCAAAAGAACTATATTTGTAAAAATTGCAGCCTGGTTCCTTACTCTCTACTGCCAAAATATCTATGATTTAAGGACATTGATTAGTTATATAAGGGTCAAAGCTCTTTAATCTAAATTGAAGAGCAAAACAAAATCGTTTACCGTTAAACGGTCGTACTTTTCAACAACAAATTAACCTGAAACCGATATCAGTGACAAATATTGTCCGTTACAGAGTCATCAAACAGCAACAGCGGCATTTTCAAGGAGAGAGAAGAATGACTCTATCACTCGTTTACATCTCTCTCTCACTCTAAAGAACAGACGGCTGTTGGATGTCTCGAGGACCAATCGACCTAAATGTCAAACAAAAACTGCCTTCACATTGAATTATACAATGTACTTCACTTCAGAAGAGAAACTCAGTGCAACCGCATTGCTAAGGAAAATCAATTTCAGATGTAGAATCGTTCTGTTTTTCTTTTCTTCTCAGAAGGTCGCGAATGACCTAAGCATGCAACATGTGGCGCCACATTTCTTATTTGTTTCTGAAATGACTCGCCTCTGTTTCATACCTGTAGAATGTTGATAATAGCGCCCGCTGCTCTATGCGGGCAATTGGATCCTGATGATTCGCCAGTCTATTTATAGATTGTCAATCACTTAAGATGTATACAGGTGCGCCACAAAAAAAAAAGCTGCTGCAGTTTAATACCCATATTCCCCGCTAGGCTATTATCATATTATAATCATACGTCATTGGAAAACAAATGACAACAGTGCAGGTTTTAGAGAATGCAATTTCGTGACTTATACAATAATGGTAGCATCACACAAGTGGAGAATCGTGAATTTTACATCCTTTATAGGTTTCTTTATCATGTAAATATATTTATTTTGAAATGGTTATTTTTCAAACAGGATGCACGTTTTGAGGGTAACATTATTCTAAGCAGTCAAAGCAGATGTACTTCAACAAATATACTTCAATGTTTGCGCCAAAGACCACTGAATAAATAAATGGTTCGTATGGCGACTTAAAATTATACACGATACTAGAGTGAAAGTTATTAAAAATCTATATTTGTTTCGGCAAGGTTTTGCGCCAAAGCAAAATATACATATAAATTATAGCCAAATTATTTATGCGAAGCGCGACGATGTTAAACCCAACATAATAATTTAAGAACGGAAGTTGGTCATGATGAATTTATGGTTTATACACCGATTGCCGATGACGGAAATAAATCCGACTTTATCATTGGAATTCTCGGTCGCTGGTGCATTTCTATTTATGGTGGGGGGGGGGGGAGCTGTGCCAGTGTAATATTGGCAAAGCTTATTCATGTTTGTCTTGAATCTTATTGTATTTAGTTTTTCCTAATTTACAATTTCAAGACGCTCCGTGTTCTTGGCACTATGAGGCGCATTCTTGGTACATCTTATATCTACGTGTACGATAACAAAATATCATGAACGTTGGGCAAAAAAAAGGAGTAAAAACCGGCCTAACAGAATTCTATTCAGCGGGATGTTGCTATCACGAACCTTCCACGGGGGTCTTCGACAACAAGAGGGGGGGGGGAGAATCTATCAAAATACGAGGCGAGAACGAGGGGAAACGAAGCCAGAAAACCCCACGAGGAGAGAGGAGAAAGATGCCAATGAACCATAGAAAATACTCGTGGCCCTAAGGGACAAAGCTGTCAAACTAAGACTGTATGCAACCTGGCCCTCCCACCCTGCTCACTTAGTCCCTGAGCTCACTGCTCACCGTACATCTAGACCGAATAGGAAACAGTCGTACATGCAGATCCATAAACTCCATATTGGGGAGATTTCGGATTTAAAAACATGGGCACGCTTCTAGGATTCAGCTAAAGGAAGGGAGAATGTTGTAGGAATACCTACGGGTTACGAGCTTTCGTCTCTCGTGTAACACTAACATTGCTTACGTTGCCAAGTCACGGCTATTCAATATTAGTCAGGTATGCCTAACACATTATCGACATAGTGACTATACTATTGACAGGAATACAACACACACCCACACGCCGATACTTAAAATGGAAAGCTATTCGAGATCGACAGACCCACAGAAAACTGTTTACTCATTGCATTTATCACAATTTTAGATGATGACACAAACCGAAACCAGATGTTATGTATTAGCGCAGTCCAGTATTTTTTATCGAAGAACATACTATCATTATCGCAGGAACGCATCTTTCAAATGACGTCCAGGTTTATGTCAATCTGTCAGCAGACATTTTTTTATGTCATCTTTCACTAACCATTGGCAGGCCTATCTTTAGTTCGAACTTCTGCGGCCATATTAACCACGATTTGAAAGTCGTTTATGTTTTCCTCAATATTAGGTTCTGCCACCTCTCCCTTAATTTCCTTGAAAAACTTGTGGTACAGAACTGAAACCAGTTGTGACCAAAAGCGTCAAAGCTATCGACGCGCTTTGTTGAATAAATCTGCTATACTCACAACTGCGGGAACAAACCAGCAAACATGTTTGCTTTACATCAAGGAATTCATCTAATCAGTGGCCGAACCCTATCGGTGTCATCGCAAGACGACGATCCCAAAGGGGACAAATAACCGTCTAATGAAGACAACAATCCTACCGCCTGCCGTTTCCCTTTCATTAACCGTCACGATCCCTGATTATTGGAAGATAGGCCCTGAAAAATTGAACATTGGGACGGGATGGACTCTCGCCTAATCTAAAGATATCACATGACGCGAAAATCTAATTACCACCAACTAATCTCGTAAAGCTCAACCCTCTTCTGCCATCGGTATGCATCCAATTTCAAATGAGATGTACTTTGTTGAACTCAAGGATAAACAACTAGTGACCTAAGAGGAACTGATCAGCATTTTGTTCATCGCTGAAATACTTGGCTATTGGTTTACATAATTCTAGGAGCCTTGATTCCTCTTCGGGTCAGCCACTCCTTTCATTTATTTGGCTCCGCTCATTAAACCACCCTCTACCTCAGCCATGACAGTTAGCACATCGCAACGGCAACAGACAATTCTGCCCTCAATATAACATTGATGATATAACGCGACATAATGTATCGCTTAGGTAGATTTTTAATACACTGTGGATATTAAATTCATGTTTACTTAGAAAAGAACTCATCAGCTAAAGCCTGACAATGTCAACATAAACCTTAGCAACTCTTGACACAATAGGAATACAAAAATTGCTATCATATTGTATGTTATGCAAGCCAGTATAACTCTACCATAACGAGTAACATCGTGTGAATGGCGCAGCAGGCGGATAAGTATTGTTTTTTCTTTCAACTTTATGGCAATAAACATCAGGCTTAACGAGATTAATTTACCATCAAATAAAGCTAGAAAACGGAAAGAATACTGACAATTAATAGTTTCTGTCAGTTGGTAATGACCATTAATAATGCACCCCAGACAGATTTGTCAAGACATTTTGGTATAATTTGCTCGAAACGGATATTCAGAAGCGTCTGCGATTCGGCGATGCGTTTAATACTTTCCCCGTTGGCGCATATGGATGAGATGATTGATATGAAGCGTTATCTACAGATATACCCAAGGGTGATATCAAGCCAGCAGGAAAATCACTCTAATATCCTAACATTCCGCGGAATCAATTCAAGCAGGGATTCCTGAGGTCTGCTGAAGATTTATGAAATTCAAAACGATTCCAAAAGGAATATTAACCGACAGAAGATATATCTTGGGATATATATTGCTTATTTCACTGCAATAAATTGCTCTCCGGGGCGTTCCATAGCTTAAGATAACGTGGTTTTCTGCAAACCCTCATGCATAGTAGATGAGTCTATTTGTACCGGTCATCGTTGCAAGCACCGCGGGTATAGATTGTTCCTCATTAATTAAAGAAAAGCAGGTTCTTCTTTTGTCGTATAACTGACAAGTGTTGATATGAATCTAAATTGAAAGTTGAAAGTTGAAACATAGCGGGGCTAAGGATTGCCAGGTCCTGGTACATTAATCGAATCATGGGTCTATCTTTTTGTATTCGCGATATCGCATTATTAAATATTTTGGTCAAGTTTTAATATTTGACGCGTTGAAGCTTGAAACATCACATTTTAGCCAGACAGCCCTCAGAACTGAGACATACAATTTTCATATCTCGACCAAACATCTTCCATGCGCTACAGCTGCTGCATTTGTTAATATTAATCGTCCCGGTCGTGCTAACCTTAGCTGGAGTGTGATATGAGACTAACAGGTGCACATGTGACAGAACCTTTCGCATAAAAAATATAGCCATTAATCAGTTCAAAGAAGAAACCAAATTGCGCGAATTATTTTGCATGGCAGAAGTTTCGAATGCATGCAGCTTTGTTCGCAGACTGAGGAACTTTAGCGAAACTAATTGATATTCAGACACAAATACACAAATAAAACAACATATCAAATCCAATCGAATCGAGTGTATCGAAGCCAGAATCTCAGAATTCAAATCGTCTAAACATTTGAAGGAAAAGGAATAGTTCTTAATTTAGGTATGCTAATAACAACTTGGGCAACTATACGAATTAAGTCGACGGCACGATAACAATTCGTGTTAAACTTCAGTTAAACCTCGCTGTATGCAGACCATAATGTCGCAGTATGTCAACACGTCGACGACCCAGCTATTTAACGGGAATGTACCTAATCATTCATCGCAACTCACGGTTGGTGAACAGGTACAAGACTCGATGTTTTGACAACTACCCCGAATACATCACTTGCTCGTCAGGTAGTGGCATTTGCTCCCCAAAGTTTTAATCAACACGACTTTGGTTTGTTACCTCTGCAGCGTCTGCACTCCTCCCTTCACGCTCCTTCATCTTGGAATTTATTGGTCGGGCGATGAGTCGCTTCAGATCCAATCACTCGTAGGGCCAGTAACTTGGCAGCAAGCCGTTAGATTATTTCCCGGCATCTGAGTTAGCGACCGCATCTGCCATGAGTTGGGTCAGACTATACAGTCCGTCTGCACGAACTAGGAAGTTTACTAGGATGGTGACCTAGGCACGTGCAGATATAGATCTTCATATCTCCCGCGTCTCGCGTCTATCTTTCAGTGATGTATCTACGTCGGCGCTCCTTCGCTCAACTCCCTACAGATTGGCAACCTGCTGTAATACACATGGTTAGGGATAGATTACGAGCTTTGACGTCGACGGCAACTAATTCAAATTGTGGACCCCAATAGATCATAATCTTGCCCACCGCAAATTACCCGCAGAAAAAGAAGCTTACAGATTTGCTTTGGAATCAAGGCGTACAGACAGACAATTACTTATATCGTTAGATACCGTTGCCGTCCGGTCAAAGACCGTTTTATACTTGCAAGACAAATCCTTCGAGTACAAAATTCCCCTGGTTAAATCGCAAGAGACGAATCCAAACCCATAATCATCCCTTTTTAAAATTGCAATTTAGGGACCCTCCGTTTCAGACAGATTCTAATGAAAGATAACCATAAGTAAAGGTGTAGCATGGAATTTGTCACAAAATTGGAAAGGAATGAATTTGTAAAGTCAACTTAACATTAATTTTCATGCTTTCTGTTTTTTTGGAAGAAACAATCATTAGCAGGAAACAGAATTTCTTCGTCTTGAACTTGACTTTCGTGATTTATGCTTGGGTTTTAAAGATTTAGTTCTCGGAACCATCATTTTTCCCGAGAGAAACTGTCGCCTATCAATCCAAGTAATTAATACCATAATACATTCACAATAGTATCAATTTTCGATTTTTATATTAAAAATTCGAAACCAACACCAGAAATATCTCGACCAAGTTACCGAAATCGATAGTATGGATCATGTTTCGGGCAATATCTATGAGATTCGAGGGGGCGTATCAAATTATCTTCCTCGATTGCTTGAAATTCACATATGATCAAAATTTCATATTCAATACATGCTTATGCAGCTTATTTCTATTGCGACCGTGTCGCCGTCGGTTGTTTCATATTCTTGGTTGGTTTCATTTTTTTCATCAATTTCAGATTAAACACGAACGGTTCCAATTCTATAATCGCATAATCTTGAAACGGTGTGACTGTGTGGTAGGCATGACTGTAGGCTAGTAAAGTACCAATTTTCATACAATTCCAATCTTATACAAGGATTTCGCCGACAGGCAGCAGTTGCTGTTACAATCCTCACGCTATTACCTTTACCCGTAACCAAAATCTCATTTTCTCTCCACGCATGCTCCTCCACAGGGAAATCATACTCGACAAACATGAATTTAAAAAACCAAACAAACAATCCGCATTGATGGCACACACGGGGTTCCTATACAAACCATTGATTCGAGCTACATACAGCTAAACAAACCGCATGCTAAAAATATTTTGAAAATTGTAAATTGAAAAATAAGCAATCTAAATTCAACCGGCCATTTGTTCCTCCGTTGACGGTATATCCTTGTGAAAATGTACTGCAAAACAGGTTTTGTTTATTAGATTATATTCTTTATCAGAGTAATGTCTACATGCGCGCATACGTCTTCAACGCGCATGCGTATGGCTCTGATAACAATGACCTGTTCGGAAGCACGCGCGTCTTCTTAAAATAAAAACTTGATCCATTGTCACTTATTCGCCGCGCACATTGAAAGAGGTTCATGCAAATCACGAGCCGTGATCAAATTAACGGACGCGGACAAATATTTAATTATGTTACAGTGGTGTTATTGTCATAGACCGAATCACAATATATTGAATTCGTTTGTTTATGTGTTTGTTTTTAAATAGTTGAAAACACAAGATCATTTTCAAGACTGTTTACTATAAATTAGTTGTTAATTTCGTGTGCTTTATCCAGAGTAATTTGGCAGCTTTCACGTACCTATTTTTGTTTTGAAATAATAGTCCGCGGTGAAGGGCATGTATATTCAAGTACCGAGAACATGGACACGGTCGTAATATGAGATATTATATTCTCTCAACAATTGTAAATACAATGGAGGGAGAAAAGGCTTATTTATGTCTCCTCAAGAGCAGAGTTTGTGCTATTTTCTTTAGTGGTGGCAATTATGCGGCTAGGTCATATAACCCAACCATTACGAAGAGTCTATCTTGCATTCACTGTCGACCCTGAAAAAAAAAAATCAATGTAGATTACTGGTCCAATATCACCACTCTACCGCAGTGAGGGAAAAACCTCAACGAACTGAAAAATATGTACCAATACTTACTAACCATTGTAAGGTGACGTCATAAACGTGAATATAGGCTAATTTATTGCAGGCTCTGTTGTAGGTATGTTCAAATATACCTGCAATATTCATAATTTTGTGTGAAGCTTGTTCTGAAGGGGGATGTGGAGAATACACGTATGTAATATTTTACATACAGCATAATTTAAAATCTTGATACTTATGAGGCTTAAAAAAACCTAGTGCACAAATCATTTTACTTGGCAAAATTATCAGCAACGTAACCTGAACAAGGTATCAACAACCGACAAATACACATATCGCCCCGAAAATGACTAGAGAGCCTGTCACTGAGAAATATTTTACCAAAACAGAGAGAAAAATTTACTACTTCATCTTTAATAATAATCGAGATACAGAGAGCCGCGGTTTGCAGGTGACATTTGACTGTCGCACTTGAAGTGCCTTGTAAAGTATGATGGTGCTGATATGTAATAAGTTGCAACCTAGCAATGTTGAATTTGCGCTCCAAACTACCTATTTTCGTCAGTTGTCTACCAAACACTAATCAGGTTTTTTTTTACCCTCTGCCAAAACTTTCTTTAAGCAGCAGTTATCCGTGTTCCTACTTAACCCATTAAAACAACATAACATGTCCACCATCCAGCGACAGGCTGGGAGCGACCAAAACCTCCACCACCTCCCCGTCACCATAGCAACCAAGAGATTCATCATCTATGTCATTATTAAATCAAGCACCGTTATTAATTTACGAAGTCTTGAAATCAACTCCAACAGTGGTTTCCAAGTGCCCATGACATTTTTTCCCCTTGGTTATCGTTGCAATTGAAGCAACGAGTAAGTTGCGACACGAACTTTGATATCTGCGAGTGTATGCTCTTCAACTTAAAACGCACAGGAAATGTCGTCTCCGTAATGAAATCAATCTTCATTGATGTGAACTGCCGAATGAACTCCTTTTAATCAGACAAGGGAAGCATAGTCAAGATGGTCCGAGGACGTACAACATTCTATTTAATTGATTCACTTGCAGTCTTTTCATGCATCTGGTGTACGCAGTGGGCAACAGTTAGCCCTTTCGTTGGCGTTACGAGGTCATCCTATACGATAGCACCGCCCGGGTGAGAAGTAACAGTAATTGTTGAGTGGGGGAGTGGGGGAGTCAGTCAGTTAGTCAGTCGGGGAGTCAGTCAGTCGGTCAGTTACATTGAGGACACTATAGGCTGTCGCTGATCGTGAAAAGGATTGTTTTATAATTATCCACTGAAGATTCAATGTCAATAATCAATATATTGTTCCGTTGAAACAATTGCAAAACATTCGTGTTTTTCGTAAGATTAATTTTGAAACACAAACTATAGTTAGTATATAGTAACTTAACAAAAGGATACGTATTTATCAGGATTTATTTTGCCTCAAAAGGCGTGTGTTTGGCATTGGTTGTGCAGTTTGTGAAAATCAAAGCTGTCGTTGAGTATTCCAAGTTGGAGGGTTGTGATGTAACATTAGAGATTGATGGTTTTATAAGATTATCGTCGATCGTGTCTGTCCTCATCGATACTTTAAAATTGAAAACCGATAGGCGTTAATATTCAATGACCTCGAAAATGCGCATGATAAAACTAATAACTTACATTAGCATTATCTTTCATTATTATTTCTATTTTTTCCCAGTTCATTTTGTGAAGTCGAACTTGGAATAGCAAAAGCTAGATAAATGACGATACACGTCCATTTTACATGAACAAGTACCTGAATGCTGAGAATAAATAATTTAGTCTGCGGAAGACACGCTAGACAGGAAACAGTCGTAGACATGTCAGCAAAGGTAGCCCCATCCATCACGTTGAATATCAGAGGCGGCTTCGGCCGCTATGATATTTTTAAGCCTTGGCGAAGGTAAACAGTGCGTAAACAATTAACCAGAGAAACGGGGTTCGCTTCCAACGGTTAATATTAGAGTAGTTTCCACTAAATTTGTTTGAGAAATAATCACTTTGATGGATGAAACGGGTCAATTAAGAACTCCGAAACGACGAGAGGACAAAACACAATACCAAAAAGAAGAAACGGTTTTGCATTTTGAGCGCTTTGAGTCAAAATAATTAGTGGAGCTTTTTGTTAATATTATGACATTTGCTGCGAAAAGATTTTGTTGGGAGCACGAATCGGTCAACACGACGCATATATATCAAGGCGTGGGCTGGTTTTATTGGCGCAAATTAGAAACACAGAAAATAAGTGCCGTTTGGCCTTTATGGCAAGTTTTGCACACATTGTGTGGTTTGTACCAAAACTTGACAATTTACCTGTGACTTAATTTATAAGGCAGTTGACAAAATGGACAAAACACAATTGAAGGGAATACTGAGTGAGGTATACCAACTATTCAATAACAATAGGAGACTAGCAGTTAACATGGTAACGGCCATAGAAACAGCAAATACTTGGACGTGCAGATGAAAGTAAAAGCAACCACGCACCCATTCATTATTTATCAAAAACATTTGCAATTGAAATTTCAAGCTCAGTTTATTATTGTTGATAGAGTTGAGGCTTGGTAGTTTATTTTGATTCACTCTCGTGTACGCACCGTGGTTTTCATATAATCAATACACCGGCTGATAAGGCAGTCCGTGTAGGCCTCTTTCAAAGCATATCAATCAGAAAATGACGTCGAAAGAAACAATGCAGTGTGCGATTGTCTGTTTTTGTCTGGAATTTCACATTTGATGACTGATTGTGTTTGTCAGTTTCAGTGCCTAAATTCAAGTTTAGATTAAAACATTGTGTATTTAAGTGAAAGGTCGACTTATGGAGGAAACAGTGAATACATGCTACTGAATGACTTGTAGTGCAGAGGGGGTGGTTAGTAGATTACGAGACGGGTTATTTTTCGAACAAGATAAAGACCTAGATTTTGTATCTTTTTTTGAAGTTGTTGTTGTTTGTGTTTGTTTGCTAATAGCGGTACAGTTTACCGTGCAAACAAACGTCTTTTTTAATTCAACACAGACAAAAACCCCGATATTTCCACTGACACTATATTAATGATCACGATAAATTCCGGGTCTCTTTATTTGATAATGCTTCGATTCCGAAAAAGCGATGAAAACATGTAATAACATTTAAATACTGCTTCGTCGATAAATATTCAATTACCATCGCGGCCGAACAAGAAAAAAAGGAGCTTTCATTTTCTTTTAAATTAAAGTTTAAAAAATCTGTTTACCAAAAGTATTACGTTGTTTACATGTTATGCATTTCCCAAAAGTAAAATGAACACAGGCTAATGCGCACCTGCTGAGGTATACTAGAAGATATACCTACGTATAACGTGGCGGGTATTTTCTCCAAGGAATATTGAACACTTTGCACTCGGGAACTTTCTCAGCACAAAAGAGCACGTCTCTATTCAGCTGTTCGACCATTAGTTCTCCCTCTAGATTCATATTATGGGATGCACTGCGGGCACTAATCCGTTCAGAATGCTATTGTTCAAATTATGTTAATGGTTTGATGCATGTAAGAATAATTGTCATGTCAGACGTTGAAATTTGTAGTTATACAGCTTTTTTGGTAAGGATAGATATCTATATAGCAAGTCATCTCCCAATGATGTCCATGTGTCACAATTTGCAGAAAATTTTCCGCGCTCAACTTTTCTTGTAATAATATTTTCACCCTATTATAACATTGTTTTTGTTATTATTTAATAATTATATTTTATTTTATTTACATAGACACATAAATGCCCTTCCATGTTTAAAAGACACATTTCACTTTATTTGACGGAAAGAGAAGATGAATCATCGAACTTTGCCCACTACTTGACGATTAAAAGGTCAGCAAATATCATTTTTCAGAGCCCCGTAGTCAAAGAGCAGTTACAGGCTCCTTTAAGAAAAGTGAACTTGTCTCCTGCAGGATTCGAGAATGCCGAGAGTGGGCTCCTGTTACCGTCACCGGAACGCACGTATTTGGCCCCAAACCTCTCTTAATAGGTTTGCAGTTTCACCATCGGAAATCCTTGTTCCGGAACGAGAGTCTTGAAGAAACAGAGCTTCTTGACTTACGGTGTGAGGGGTAGGATTCTAGACTTGGTCACGTCAAGTCCCGGAACCATCTTAGCTCAGTAAATATGGCAAGCTTTAGCAACCCCCTCGCCTCCACCTCTCTCTCTTCTCCTTTGGAATTATTTTATTTCATTTTTTTCCCCTTGAATTCATCCTTACAGTACCCGTCCCTTGACAATTTGTTATTCTTCACCGTACTTTATTATAGTGCAAATTCTCTCGGTATCGATCAAAGCTAAAATCCACATTGACTTTCAAGGTGGACTTATCTCAATGTTATTGTTTCATTTAAATATGAAACCATGTTCACAAATTCCCTTACAGAGACTCCTGATGCAAATAAGGAGTGTGCGAATTTATATTCAAAAATACAAACTATTTAACACATATAACATAACGTTTCTACTGAAACAAAGAACAACAACAACACCACCCCCAAACAAAAATTCTCAGTGAAATGAAAGTGTTGGGACCCATTCTACATTTTTTTTTTTAATCACACGCGATGTTCTCAGCGCAACTTGATGATGTATCAGTTATGTGACTCTCATTTTTCTAGCGACGACAACAATGAAGTGCATTTTCCATCAACTCAATCAGACCCTGGAAAACAGTCTAGTTACGACAGAATATTAATTATGTAATCCATTAACGCGAACTTGTCTTCTTTGATGAGGTTCCCCAGCGGATGCATTTCCACTTGATGGGAAGGACCGGGGAAAATCCAAGCATTTTTGCCATAATGCCCTTAGGAATTACAAGCCATACAGGATTTCTCTAAAGCACCGAATCAACGACTGTTTTTAATGATCTAATACGAAAATAAAAATAGAATCAAGTGAAAAAAAAAACAAGCGTAAAAGCAAAATGCACGCTCCGTCGCAACTCGTAAGAATCATTGTCATGTAAAATGTTTACATGAAAACGTGAGCCTTTTCTCTCCTAGCTTGATCATGCCATAACTGAGATATGTTACGTGCGTGGAATCGAGTCACGTACAGAATAACAAACCACATGAAAACAGAGTAATAATCTCTTGAGATAATTAATTATTTCAATTTGCAATAGAAGTCGGTGCAGGCCGTGTGAGTCAAAAAACGCGGAACCCAAACCGTAAAAATTATATTTCATATTACAAAAAATATGTAGCTCCAATAATAATAATAATGACTGGAAAGCCAATTTCATAAGCTACTTTTAGATGTAAAAAAAATACTAAAATGCCCAATCTGTTCAAAGAATATCCACATTTAAACGCAATGACCCTAAAACCTCTCTCGTCCAAAAATGCAATTTCAACAATCGTCGTCACAATTGTCTTCAAACATCACCAGCGATAAAACCTCAGTTTAAAGGTTAAAAATATTCAACAAAGTCCCTTTGAAGGCCCGTCTTTTAAAAAAAAGTGGATTTTATAAATCAGATTCGTTGCCTAACCAGGGTTGTTAATCACGATATTGTGTAATATAAATGACCCTAAAAACGAAACGGTGTTTAGGATCATTGCGTTTAAATGGTGGTTTTCTTTGAACGGATTGAGCAATTTCAGTAATTTTTTCATCTGAAAGTAGTTTATGAAACTGTCTTTCAAGTCGTTATTTTTTTTGGTGCTACATATTTTTTTAAAATATGAAATATATTTTTGGGGGTTTGGGTTCCGCTTTTTTTTTACTCACCCTGTACATGTAAGTTATTTAGATACATTTTTAAAATTTTACTGCTGCATTGAGTGTGACACAGTGTATCCTGGGCGCACAACGCCAGTCATTCATTTTGTAACCCCAAATTTAGAAATGGAATAATTAAATTACTGAATTCATGTAGATTTCTTTACCAATATCACAAAAGCATCACCAAGTAACACTGGAATACCCATTTGGAATATTGCAAGTCAACCTGCCATTGTATCTATCCAATCCCACGTCTACAATTCTACACAATGCATATGCAATATGTAATTCGATTAATATAGCAAAAGGGTGAATCACTCCTTGAAAAAGGCAAAATGTTATGAATCTGTTCATGTCATGGTCGGGTCGATAGTTGAAAAGCTAATGAATTGATATGAAGAAGGAAGAAAACAATCTACATCAAGAATCTAATTGGAAAGCACTGGGCGGGTAATATCACTAATACGACCCGGCCAATGATGAAATAGGTAGCACTCAACAATGGTCCTCTATGCTCTTCCTGTTCATGGGGCCCCGACACATTTATATTTCATGGCAAATATCAACGCAGCTCTATTTATCATGTGGGTCAGGTCCTTGCCTAGCTAGTGGACGAGACAGTAGTAACAAATTGGATGGATTGGTTGGCCCTGGGTGGTTTGTAACAACGAGGAAGAGAACAAAATCAATAATTTAGACCGAATTTGGAATGAATTTGCAAAGGACGTTGTTGAATTGTGGGGCAAGCGGGGGCGTGAAACTAATAATCAAAGTTTTTGTATAAGGACTTATGAAGGTCGGGCTGGGAAAAAAAGTTGGTTAAAACAAATGATGTGTTGGATAAAAGAATAAGGTTTTTAATATCACGAACAAGTCTTTAACCTATTTGATAATCACGTCATAACGGACATTTAGTCAGACAAAAGATTGGCGCACACGTATTACATGGTGACGCAAACATCCCATACGGCATCTTTTTCTCAGCAAAGTTTAAATCTAATTTCCTCTTCAAAAGGTACATGAGAAATACGTCATACTTTTCAGTTTCTTTCTTTTTTCTTTTTCCATGAAACCTGAGTTTAGTCGACATTTTGGCTGGGCGTAGGTTATTGCGTGGACACAATACAGAAGTAATATGAGAAGCCTCGGGAAAGGGTAGAACCTTTGAGAAGTCTATCTCTGCATAACAATGACTTCGGCACAGCCGCGTCGCCACTGTGCATTTTAATCAACGGACTTTGGAACATATTTGTCCTCAGTTCGATCCGAATTTCTTTAGCAAGGAAATTAATAAACACTTTGTCTTGATTCACAACTAGTGGCGCCGACGAAGAAAAGGCAAATTCTGAAAATTAATGGAAATCATTTTAGTAAGTACCGAGAAAAAAAGAAACAGTTGCCGTGACATCGTGTAGCTCATTTTTTTTTTTACTATTACCTGGTTGATTTTGTGAGCTTTAGGGGATTAAATCTACAGCTTTCCCAGCACGTTTTTGCGTCGCCTGCCGTTTTCAATAAATAAATCAATAAATGATATTTCACTTTAATAAAAGTCTCATTTTCTGCAACTACGAAAAGATGTGATCGGCAATTTCAGCTTACGTTTCTACTCTTGCACAAAGGCCTTCTAAACACAACGTCATGAAAAAAAAAATGTCACGCGCAAAAAAACCCAAAAAGCAAATTCTACTCACCGATTCACAATTAACTCCAACACAAACTAGAGCTACAACTGACTCGTCCAGATTCCATGGGAAAAAAAACATAGCCCACTCAGAGCGGTGGAGAGATGTCTTCTTGTAATGCGAACATGGGATGCGTACTCGTCTCCTCGCTGGCCTCGACTGCATGTCAGCCGGCTAGCGCGCTAGGTGTCAATACTACCTATCGTGTGGAGTTATGGCAAGAAGATGGGTGATTGACGTCACACGTCTACATAGCAACCAGCAACTAGTGCGGCGCGCGCACACAAACAGAGAGCGGAAAACAAATCGTGACCACCTTTTATTATTTTATACGAGTATTCTGAAATACAACCTCCTTTGTCATAAATGAATGCCAGTAACTTTTTAAGGATTTTGAGGGTCGATCGGTAATTTATACGGTTGGATAAATGGTGATTATATGTGTGGGTATGGAAATATACATTGGTGTGTATGTCAATACTTTAGATATTGGTCTTTCCTCGCGTGTCAAAATCAAATTATAGTTTAAAGTATTAATGAACAGAATCATTAGCACTGCCCTGGTTGTAATATTCAATCATCAATCCATCACGTTTAGTTATTAGTCTCATCTCCTAAATAGACTCTTCCATATCACAATATGACTGCTGCAACATTTATTTTATGATTATAGGCTCCTGGTGTGAACGAAAAATGAATGTCTTCGTTCCAATATTCGTTTCCAATTATTGCAACAATGCCTCCATTTTTTCCCAATATCAACTTCAATAGTTTTCAATGTAATTCGGTCAGATTTGGGTTTTCACATCGCATACAAAGGAGGCTGTCATCGCGACTGCTAGACATTGACCATTTCCTAATCGTCCAGCACTTTTTGGGGGGCGAGGGAGAGTTTCAGAATTTGTATCAATGATAGGATTTTATGCGAAAACATAATCAAATTTGCATTATAATTTCCTATACCTAAATGAAGGAATCGATCAGTAAATGCGTTATCATTTACCTATACAAATTTACCGTAGTGAAAATGGTTGTGTTTTTATATTCCATATTACGAGTATTATGACAGAGCCAACAGATGGTTATACTCTCTCAATCTGCATGGCGTCAACGACATTTCTTTACAATGAAAGAGTTGTTTGATGAGGTTCAAGATAATTTCCATTAATACACAAATTAGACTAGGTTCGGGAAAAAACAGCAGCATCTGGACCTAAAGGGTAATTATTTCTCTTTCATATGCAAATTTAGAGAATCGATTAATGTAGCATCTGCATATAATTCAGGTTTTTTTTAATGATCTGCTGTTA
>JASAOE010000185.1:0-25000 GCA_029964075.1 Patiria pectinifera
TGTAATGACGGGCTGTAAATAACAGGCACGATATAGCGTATTTTTTTATTGCATTTTCCTGTTAAATTTTATGATCTGGTTCGTCGGCACGGACTAGCCAAATAGTGATTTCCAAGTAAATATAGGCATACGTGCACTCCACGTTACGGTCTGTAATGTCTTTATTTTTTAAACTGCAAATTAGAACTATTCTGATTAGCTTCAGCTCGGGGGGGGGGTGCTGTATAGGGAGGAGGGAGTGTTAGCAGCAGGCACGTGCTATTTTTTATTGGGGGGTTGGTCCTATTTTAGACGGCAAAAGTTGGGGGTTGACCCCTAACGCCCCACCCCCCAGTAGGTTTGCCACTGGGTTCTTTCCTGGTCTTGTATATTCTACTTGACGTATTGCATACTACAATAATTAGCAACAGTGCAGTCGCACTACGATGAATAGAAACATTGACACTTTTCACTCGTCATGATCCAGATCGAAATGAGGGGTACATGCGCCAAGACATTCACACTGTAATTAAACACTGCGGACATGTCTGGAACATCGCAGCCCGCTTCTGTCTCCATGTTGATTCGTTCCATGGAATACCTGTCTGATGTCAGTTAATATACACGGAGTCTTCTTTCGTTACGCTCCGCATCAGAACCAAAGCGTATCAGCTCATGAGTACAGTCATGGAGCTATTAAACGGAGTGGATGTTATCCTTAAATTGGTTCGAAGGGGGGGATGGGGTGTGGGCAATCTTGCATGCAGCACAAAAAGACTCCCCGCCCCAGAGGCGCTTGCCAAGGAAGCGTCCTTTCAAAGTATCTGTTTTTGAGCAATTAAACAAAAGAGGACTAAAGTTGCCTTTTATGGGGGGGGGGATTCCCTTGACCCTACGGCTTTATGGAATGTGAATATTTTGGTAAGAAAAAGAGCGCTCCCAGTGTCAAAAGAGGTCCATCCCCCGTTCCACCCTCCCCGCCGCTTTTCGAATTTGCAGCACCTCGACATTTGGTCCCTCTATAGCCTTGGTGTAACCCCATATCATGCCGGTGCCCCCCCCCCCACCCCCGGCCCCCACTGAAAACATCCTGGCTACGACAAGATTATGCAAACTGAATCTTGTTTTGGTATTCTACTCTCGAAGGTTACTTATAAAAACATTAAAATGGAGAACAAGACAAAATTAAAACTATACTCAGCTAAAGAGACTACTGAGTAAATAGTGGTGAACTTTCAGCCCTCGGAGGCTCAGGTGCCTGGGTTTTACTGACTTTAATAAAAAAAAATGAGTATCCCGTGCAGACAGAGAATAACAACCAAACAAAGAGAGTACCGATTTGCACCAATCATTTAACGCCGAAAACGCAACCGACTTAAACAAACGACTGTAGCGTTCCTCTTCAATTGTGTTGTATAATCCTAAAAAGTGTTGTATCCTTAAAATATTCCCTTGCAGGGGAAGAAGAAAACAATTTTGAGTGCTATTGATATTTTTTATTCATATTTTGTCAGTACTTTTTTTCTTTGAGTGGCGTAGCAACGGGAGATTGTTGTGGTTAAAACCCACCCTCGTGCGCCTAAAAGTTGCGGCGACCGTGAAGGCCCAGAGCCAAAATTGTGATTGAAATCTAATGTAGATAACGTAGCAACAGCTGGAGATGAGTTATAAAACGTTTGCGTGTGCCATGCATGTCACAATGTACAGTATTATAGCAACACCACCCCCAGCCCCTGTGATGTCAAGTCCCCGCCCCCTCGCTTTTTGAATGTTTCACGGCCAATAGGGAAATTTCAAGAAATACTTTGATACGCCAATCCCAATTTAAAAAAAATCCTCGCTACGCTGCAGTGCTTTGCTTACATTAAAATCTTGTTTTTGTATATAAAGCAAATATGACATCTGTAATTGATTGCGTGCTAAACTAGTCACCCTCCAAATGTGTGAATAAGGGATGGTTACATTTCAGATTACCGGATAACACTTTCATTGCTTACGAGAAAAAAAATCCCTTACCTTGACTGAAAAAAAGAATGTGCAGGACATTTGAATGTTCACCGAGTCGAAGTCAAAGCGATGATGAATGTTCCTCGTCGACGAAATAACTTGAGACGGAGAGGCTGGATCAAAACTACAGCTTCTGGCAAAGGCCGGCTGGATGTCTAACTACGACTCGAGATGAAAACGACGCGTCCCGACCGCTGACGGTACCTCGACTGTTACATCACGAAAATCTGTCCAAGAGAATTTCACGCAATGGCCGTCTGGCAACCAAATCCTAATGCGCATCAGCAAAGATTCGGACGGTTTCAGATTGCAACCTTTTCAAAAGTTGAATGTCACGTGATCTATAGGGAAATGGAGGAGGAAATCATAAAATATGTTTACCGTTGAGTCTGGCCCCAATGACACTCCTCGGGAAACTCATCAATTACGGTTGATTTTAAAGAAAGATATGAATTAATGAGGAACCCGACGGACTTGTAAAGCGCATGTAATTGTCACGAATCACTCTGTGGATTCCGTAGAAAACGACATCTAACGAGGATTTCAGCTAATACCAAACTCGATGTAAAACATGATACTGGAAACGAACACCGCTGACCCTCAGTTAAAAAATAATAAAGGTCCCGAGTGTCGTGTATTTTATTCGAGTAGGCGTTCAATAAAAGCCTCATTAAAACTTTCTTAAGGTTGATAAACAGCACAACTGTCGTCAGCAAGGAACAAAACAAGGTCACAAAGAACGTCAGCGTTTTGTATGTCTTCCTGACGAACTAAGATTTGTTGTATTCCTTTGTTTAACAATGAAGTCATCTAGACCATCGACAATTAAATCATCTTGCGGAGACGAGTAAGCTGTCAATGATGACATGTCTTAGGCTGCATAACACCTCAATCACAGAGCGGAAAAATAGACTATCACCGGTCATTCCTCTTGTAGGCTAGCGACCCCTTCCGCGAAATTAAAAAATATCACCTATAATAATGATATGACACCCTGCAGCTGTACTAAACTGCAGCAATCGATGTCCATCACATACAATCATACTCAGAAGCTCGATTGCCGAATATCAAGCAAACAACATCTGAACCAAAAAAGCGGTTAGGAAAAATATATTTTGTTTTTAAGGTTTGCAAACTGCAGAGACAAAAGAAACAAAAATTGATTTCTCAACTGAATCTTTTACTACCATTAAATCAGATCATTTTAAGAAAATGTCCAACGCTTCAGTTGTGTAAAAAGAAAAATTGGAATTTGTTTTATGAAACCCCATGCGATATACCGGGGGCTATCAGCGTCGGCGTGTGTTGATAATATAGCAAAAGCCGCACGAGACAGTGTGATGTCGTACCAAAAAGAAAAGAAATCAAATTATCGTCCTGCCTTAAGACAATGCACATATTGATATGACGGCAGATAGTCTTAATTGGAAAATGCTCCGCAGGTGGAACAGGTGTCTAACCAGCCCAGGGATATCACACATCACGTGACACCATACGAACCTCGGTTTTCGAGGGTGAGAAAATTACCGAAAACACGACATTGACATCAGATCGTTCCTTGTCATAACCAGCAGCCCGTGTAAGATTGACTTGCCTCAGTTATGCTCGTAATAGACTTTGGTGTAGGTGCTTTATAGTTGTTGTTTTTTACTAGTCTATTTTGGTGAGCGTGTAATGATGAAGTAATTTTTCTTCTCACCGGGCCTCTTTTTTTTAACCGAGTTTTCATTCCACCTGCCCCTACTGGGTCCAATGAAACTTGTGCTGGCGGTCTAGTCTAGTTAAACCCATCGCCCTACAAAATAATTAGTAGCACCTGTACCTACGGGAGACAAGTATCAAGCAGAGAATTATTCTCTTCTGCAGAAGTTCCTATAGGCACCGTGGCATTCAACTGAACCCCATAACCTTGTTTTCGTCCCGTCGCCTAATTCAAGGCGTGTTCGTTCAGTTGTAATATCACACACGAGATAATTTCATAATAAAGACATGCGGATCATTAAGCACTTTTTTTAGCACAAATAAAAAAAAAGTTCAAACTGCTGGGAACTTATGTTGAGCGTACATTATTTAAAATATTGCACATTTATGTATACATAGTACAAGCAAGCTTCCATCTTGGACAGTGCCAGATATTCTTTCTTCCCCTATCCCAACCCCATCCCATCCCACCCCACCCCATCCCACCCAACCTTACCCCTTTTTGAGTTTCCAACCTCCGGAACGTTTTGGGATAGTGTTACCTCCTGTGGCCGAGGCGAAATCCCAGTGTTACCTCCTGTGGCCGAGGCGAATGGGGGATACCACTGGGGGGGGGGAGAAACAGCATTACTACTTCAACATTTCAAATGAAATTCACGCCACAAAAAGTCATTCTATCAACGTCAACTCGGAACGGTATACTCGAAATCGCATTCGAATTTAATACTTGACTGAATATTCATTACATCAGTCTATTCCGTCTCCAATTGTAGCAGTGGAGAGGCGTGCAAGGGGTTCACTTGACGTTGCTGGCTGATTGTCTTACAGCGGATGAAATAACAGCCTTTCTAACAAAACTTCGTCGATGTTGTGGATTGCGATTACAGTTGTAATTCAGGAATTTCTAAAGCTTGCAGATTTAAAACAGGGCAGTGATGTAGTGCCTTGATGCTGGGCCTTGGCCTTAAGGCTGCCTTAAGGCTGGATTTTAGGGCCTTGGCCTTGGCCTCGAGGCTTGAGGGGCAAAAAGCTTGCCTTGGCCCCTTGGAGGGTTCAGGGCCTTCTTGTTTTTGATCCAAGGCTCTTCTTCCATAGATTTTTTTTTTTTTTTCAAAATCTAATGTTGCAATTTGCTGTTGTTTACCATTTTATGTTATTACCATGGAGGAGGCAAGCGCCCTATTTGTGTGTTGGGCACACTTCCACTTTCTAGCATCACATTTTTGTTACCATTTGTGTAGATTTTGCTGTAAAATATTACGTACTTTTAATGGCTAATGAATGATCTAATCTTTTATATTATATATAACTATGGAATATGATATTAGATTTTATCTCTCCTGTAAGTAAGTGCTATTTGCATGCATGTATCTGTTTAGAATATTGTCTAAACCATGTGAGCATGCAAAATCAAAAATTAAAAAAAATGTCGCTTGGATCCCCTTTTTACAACACATATTGTGGGAGTGTGCCGGAATAAGAGTATTATTTTATTTTTTTTTATTAAACCATAGAAAAGACCATTTAATACCTACAACGCAGTCATAAGTAGTACAGGTGTAGGCCTATGCGGTGTAGGCCTATAAAGAAATGTTAAAGACAATTAAAGAAAATGTGTAATTCATGATTCGTGATGATAGGACGGAGGGCCCATCCCTCCCCCAAAAAACCCCCAAAAAAAAACCAACCATTTTTTTAATGTGACGTCGTAATAAAGGCAGGCAATCTCAAACACCACCATCTTTTCCCCAAAAAAATCGGGTAAAATGGTCAGAAATTGCCTCAAATCGCAACACAGAACATTTCGAAATCAAAAAAGAGGCCCGAAGCCCAAGCGAAACCCAACCGTAATTTGTTGACTCTCACTTTTGGGGGGGGGGACAAATTTCTTGCTTGATTTAGTTCTGGATCCCGCCCTTGCGTATTGATGATGTACTCATGTGACTATAATTTGTTCTATCAGTGGGGCCTTGGCCAAACAGGCAGCCTTTGGCCTTGGCCCTTGGCCTGCCTTGGCCTTTAAGCCTTGGCCTTGAGCCTTGGTGTGGGCCCTTCAGGCTTCCTTGGCCTTGGCCTTGGCCACTTTTGGCCTTGAGCCTGCCTTGCCCTGGCCTTGGCCTGCCTTTGGGAAACAGGGACGAAGTTATGGACAAATTACTTTTCAAAAACATCCAGATCGAACGCTGTAAATGTCACACCAAGCACGGCCATCAGAAGTTATTCAGCTAAATCACATTTTAGAAAAGCTTTAACAGTTTAAAAATAAAGGAAGTTCATTTTAGATAATCGAGTGTTAAAGATTGTTGGATAAAACCGCCCCTCGGGAACCGGACCCGTATCTTTTCTCAGCTGACGATGCCCTCAAGGGAATTATAGCACCAGTTCATATTGTAAAATATATTATCATATAGGAAATAAGAAATCATACCTTACAGAGGCCTTGCTAGACAGAAATCGCGGCGTCTGAGGACTGTTTTTGCCCCGAAGATGTTTTCACAATAGCAGCCAGAAGACATCTGCCGGCGCGGAGTCTCCCTAGCGATTATGTATAGTCTGACTCGGGGCTTTAATAGTCACATGGACACTCAGTCGTTGTCAAAAAAAAAGACTCACGTTTATAATCAAAGGTGAAAAATGTCTTGTTGAGTCGAGTTCAGTTAGCCCGATTCATTGGCATTGATTGACTGGATACTGATGCAGTACGAAAGGGAATAGATCCCTCCCTAATGCCTTGCCCGTAATGACATTATTGTTGTCCATATTTCGATACTGAACCATACCTTAAAATTCACAAGAACGCCGATGTTATGTTCACAGCCGACACGCTCTCCAATTTCAGGTGGTAATTTAACATGCAAAATATTGGGGGGGGGGAGCTGGTTGTATCACCCCTTTATATTATTAGGAGCCATCAAAATGTTCTGCGTTAAAATGTTTCCATTTACTGCCTTTTGCGTAACTGGGGTTCAACTTGCGGGGGCGGGGCCATTGCATTGAGGTAGAGGGGCACTAAAATTCGTTTTTAACAACAACAATCTGATTTTCCCTCCTTCCCAAATTCTGAGTGGCAAGGGAGAGGGTTTAGGCCTTGAACCGGGGTGTGCCCATGGCGCCCTCTACTTAAATACTCCTCTGTTTACTCCTATTTAAACGAAAAGAATTATATATTACTACGTTTGTAATTTTTGTTCCTACAAAACGTGTGGTCTGTTCACATCTCGTTTTTTCAACCCATATCAGCCACAATCCAGCACGGACACATGGGATATATAGGACAGGAACACACGTCCTTGATAATTATACAGGACTAGTCCCATCATACATGGAATTTGAACTTTATAGATGCTTCCAAAACAACGCCTGGAATGTCAGGCTACAATGCCGGCCTAATCATCTTTCTGACGTGATTTATTTCCCCTATGCTCAGCTAGCGTCGTGATAATACATTTTAATTATTGATGGTTTCAGTTTTCCCAGTGCGCCAAAAAATGCGTGTTCATCATCGCAGTCAATCGACATTTCTGTATTCCTTTCCATAGTTCCTCTTTTAATCCTTTGACCTTTTTGTTCAATTTCTCAATAATGCCTCTCTATAATGTAGCAGGTTTGATGAAATACAACGAATCTTCCAAAGCGCGGGCTTTTAAGACTCAACTATTCAATTGAAATTAAGATGCGAACGTACCGATACAATAATTCTCTCATGTTTATTTTGAAATGGACTTCACTATTTTGATATTTATTGCTGAATCTCGTGTGTGCTATCAGATGACATCGGATATACAGGCTACTGCATCGTGCTTCTTTTCTTCTGCTTCTGTATTATAACAAATTATTAGAAAGGAACCATATGGAAATGACGTGAACAGTTAACAAGACTGGGCAAATCTCAAGTAAAACTGGTTTGAGAACCCGCAACATTATATTCAATTGATTGAGAATGTCTTTTCCCTGGCAGTCTCATCATGCACCTGTGTACTCAGTGGGCCAGATTGAGCCAATCCATTGGCGTTCAGCGGTAATCCTACATGACAGCACTGCCTAGCTCACAAGTGGCAGTGAGACAATAAGCCAGTCAGTCAGTCAGTCAGTCACTAGGCCGGCCCTATATAGGACAAGCCAAAATGTCTACTACATATTCTACGATTTGGGTTCACCAATACTTGCATTTGCTATTAATCAGCATTGCTTTTGACTAAATTAGTCAAGTTCTTCGAACTTATCTATCTTGTTTGCACTCAGTAAGTAACTATTCTATAGAACTAGCGATTACAAGCAAAATTCATGACAAAAATGTATACAAATTGTCATTTTCCAATAGTATATTTTTTTCCCAATGAAAATCGTTAAATGTAGGCCTGATGTCTGTCTGTTGGTTGGTTAGTCGATCAGTCGGTTCGTTAGTTGCTTGCTTGTTTGTTTTCTTACTTGCTTGGTTTTCCACAGATTGAAGCAATGCCGATGTGCTTGTATAGCTTTTAATCTCCACTTCCTTTGATTCACTCACTGAAATACTCACAGCGACCAATTCGAATAACAAGAAATTGTTCGGTGTTGCGCACCGATCGCCGTGAAATATAGGAATGCCAGACCCATGCGCCTCATGTCATCCATTAAAAGAAAAGAAAAACTTGGAAACGTCTGAAATTGCAGAGCTACAAGATTGATGAGAAGACCATGCGTCAGGGGTCGGCAGAATATGGCTTGATAGAGATCTTACATTTCTCCCGTGGCTCAAGTCATACGGGGTTTGACAACTAGTCCTTCTTCATAGTTGGAATTGTGCGGTATGCCGTCTGTAGAACGTCAACGGTAATTAAAACCGGTCACCCAGTGGATAATCATTCAGGGTAATATATTGTTCAGTCAATTGGAGTGAACTCGAAGAAAACACACGCCCGTTTGTTTGCATTAGTATGACCCATTAAGGTTCTGTTTGTTTTGTTGGAAGTTTGCAACATGGACATTGGGAAATTATGATATACCCAAAACAAAAGAAAATGGTCAGATATTACACTTTCACTGACACAAAACAGCTTTTGTTTGTTCTCACCCCGCCTACAAAAGCAAGAATCTTTCGGAAGTATTTTCACGGTACACTCGCGTTCAATATTGACCTAGGCCTTTTTTTTCCATTTCCTATTTTTTGAGTAGTAATGGGGGCAGCCGTGGTTTGAATGAGTATCATGCGCTTTCTAACGCAACCCTCTCCGTAACGTTTGATATACTGTATGTGAGCAATGCAAATTGTATTCGACCCCGCTCGCCAGCCAATCGGGGTCGACTTTAGAAATTGTGACGTCATGTCGATTAGAAATGTGAACTAACATTTCTGATCGGAATATGGCTTCAAACGACTTCCTTCTGCGGTTCTCTGTACGAGGCTATCCACTATCCAGTCAGTATATACAGACCTGTGGTCTAAATACATATATGCAATTCCAAAAATCCTTCCCAATTGTTGATGAAATACATGTTGGATAGCATAACATATCTGTTAGTATACATCGTTCTTCTGAATTATGTGGTACACTGAGAGTATAGCCTCTTTGGGTTGCCACTGGAGACTCGGATTTCTTTTTATGGAGTCAGATTGTCAGATCAATTTGAGGGAAGACTGCAGCCAGGATAGAGCTAGAGTCAACACTGATCATACTAAGCCAAAGCTGACAGATGTACATTTTAATTGTCACGTACGCATATCCTATATACTAACAATACAGCAAATATATTCCATTTATTTTCAATACGTCCAGATAAAGAGGGCGCACTTTCAAGGGACGGCAGTCGCTCCTACCCATAGACGTAATTGTAGACCTTTCTCTCGCCGACGCGTGGTTGGCACATTTTGCCAACCACGTGTTGCCAAACTATGCAAAGTCCAACACTGCAGAAATGAAGAATACTTATTAATGATTACAAAAATATTATTTGATGGTTGAAAATACAAAATTATTAACAAATGCTACAAAAAAATCCTAAACATGCCTTTTTCGAATGTAAATGAGGGTGTTATGAGGACCTTTTTTTTGGACGAAATAGTTGCCAACCACGGCAACTACGTAGTACATTTTCAGTGCATGTTTAAGGGGCATACATTCTTTAGAACCATGCAAATAATTGAAAGCTATTGAACTCACTTGTTGCACTGTCCCTATAATCTGCCAGTACCCAAAAGACTTCTTTCGAAGTGAAAACACTCTGCCCATTTGGCTACAACGAGAAGTAAAGGACAATAGAATCCAAAGAATTTGCATTCCGGCTTAGATGTTAAGTATCTGTACAATGTAAGCTTTGTTGGTTGTCAGCGTCTATGCAGGAACCAGAACACGTTTGTAATGCTTTATATAATTTTTATTGCCAGATATACGCCATTACCAAATATTGACATTAGTGCTCAATAGCTAGTTGATAACCTATGCCGGATTTGGGGTTGTAGGTAACTAAGCCCTTGATAGCAATCTGTCAAGTGTCAATATTCTCAGTTTAGCGACTAAGCTTCAAACATGGTTGTACGAGGCAGCATCGCTCTGCTACTTCTTGGCATTTTTTGCTATCTTACTTCCTCTGCAAGATGCCAAGGAACCAATACAAACGAGACACAGGCAATAAAATGGCTGGCAGAGTACAACGAGCTGGCTATGAAGGCTTACTACGAGAGCGCCGTCGCAAGTTGGACCTACCAGACAGACATTACTGATCAGAATGAGCAAGCTATGGTGAGTTCCTACTTCTTGGTGAAACGTCTTTGTCAAGAAGATCTGAACATGATGTCAGTTAGAAGAAGTTATATAACTGAATCGCTCGAGTGGAAAGATTGATGATATTCCTTGAACATTATTAATGATGTCACGAGATTTCCCAATTTGTGTCAATATCTATGTTAAAAAGACTATAGGCTAGCCTAAAGCTTATCCGTGCACCACATGACCAGTCGAAGTCAGGGCGCACGAAATGTTTTTCAAATTGATTCAGAATGACAAAATCATGTCTTTTCATGTACTGTTTACGTATACGAAAGCGGCCGTATATATCCCATTAGGCCTATATATGGCGTTATAATTGGGTAATCCTACACGATAGCACTGTCCTACTCTCTTCACGAGACTCTCGTCCGTAAGTCAGTTAGTCAGTTAGATAGGTACAGAGAACTTTACATCCGTGCAAAATACTGAACTCATAGAACAAAATATATATACTCTGCTAGCCTTTAGAGTAGAGCGTCAAGTTTTGCAAACATTCCTATACGCTTCACTGTATTGTCTCCAGTTACCGGTACTTTGAATAGAAACGTGCAAAATATAAAGTTTTTGGCAGACATTTTTTTCATTGAAAAGGGATAAAAGTGTTGCCAGGTACGTCATAATGTCAATTATTATTATCAAGTTAGAAAGAACAAATTGAAGGAGATCTAGAATTTCACGGAAACTCTGATGTCATAATTGCGCAGGTTTGATGGAGAGTTTGAATTGATCAATGTGAATATCCGATGATTCGTAATCGTCCATGAAAGCTGCCGTGCGTGGACCTAACATCAAGTTAAATTTGAGTGAGTGTACGTAGACTCAAACTTTAAATAGGCCTATGGGATAATTGTGATCCTATTGTTGATGGTGGTGTATGCATGCATGTATACTAAACAAAATTGGTTTTATCAGTTTCCAAATGAAAACAGTACATGTTTGCGTCGATTGCTTTTAATATAGTTCTAGGCGTGTATCGTTGAAGCGCAAAATTCATTTTGAATGAATGACGATTTTGTACTGTCAAATTATTACACCCTGTGGAAAAGTGCCTTTTCATATCTTGTAGAAGTCGAATTTACAAGTTTTATTTTCCCATAAATTACAATTTGGCTCTTCAGCGGTTATTGCCTCAATTATAAACTACTCAAAACAACCTCATGCTTAACGGAATATCCGAGTCATCGTGACCCCACAACCGAACCCTAGCACTACGGTGCCATATGGAAAAAGAATAAAGCTGGCAATTATGATGTAGCAGGCCTAGCTTTGCATGTACAGTCAAACTTGGCAGACTTACTTTCCTTTCGCTTCCAAATCATACAATCACCAAGGACAGGAGGTTGCAAAGTTAAAGCAAAATACCCGTCATAGGGTCATGTACTTGAACAATTCCTTTTGTCAGCGGGTAGTACTACTTTGCCATCTGTGTGATAGCAGGGTCCTTGTCTGAGTTGGAACGCACAACCGACGTGCATTGAAAGGACTCGTACTACGCAACTATACCAGAACTTTTGATGCAAACATGGCGAAGTGCTTGTTTTACCTGTTGATCAGATTCACCATCTATTACATACTGATTGGAGGATCGGGTTGTCAAGTCGATGGTTTAATTGATGATGAGGCGGAGGCTGTTGCGTGGTTGGCCCAGCTTAATGAGCGAGCGATGGAGGAATACTACCAGTCTACATTGAAATCATGGAACTTCAATACAAATATAACTCAAGCCAACCAAGAAGCTATGGTGGGTAGTACTCGAACAGAATGATTGAGTTTTGTGATTTTGAAATAAGGTACCTAAACTTTCATTGTTGTTGTACCTTTTGTAAATAACTTGTTGGTTTCACATGTTGAATTATTTAAGGTGTTATCAATACTCTGTACTGCTCTTGACTTTTGACCACTTAGTGAATTGAACTATCGTGTAAATACAAGTTTAACTACCATGTAAATACACGGCCTTATCTAATCGTAAAGCCTGACACGACATGGTACAATTAGGTTGGATGCGTACTTTTTCTGTGTCGAAGGTCACTCGATATAGTGACCTTAATCATCAGATTGTAGCTTAGAGAGTCATCACGAAGGCAAAGTGTCCAGGACTGCATACTCCATAAAAAAGAAGATATTCACCACCCATCCACCTCCCAACAATTTCTGACCTTGCGTGGATAGCCGTATACTGAATCAAAGCGAGGCTGTACTTGCACAATTAAGACTCTTTTACGTATTTAAACCATTTAGCCGTGTACGTCAGAATTCACTGAAGTAACTGAAGCTTGATAGTATAGTCCCCCTTTCAAATCAACGATGCCGATGCCACGATGCAAGATATAAATTAAACGTATTATTTTGCAATTGATTAAACGCAAGACTACCTACAATTTACCACCCACACGTACACTGTGTAGGCCTACTAGCTGTTATTTCAATTATGGCACATATGAGAGGTCATGGTAAACCTCTTGCATACGACATTGTAAAGGTTATACAAAATATCCTGGTTATTTTACTGCGGTCGTGAAGAAACTCGGTGACCCAGGACACAGATTAAATCAAATTAAATTAACCATCTTGTTGATACAATGTATAGGGGCGGTGGGTGGTAGCAATAAGCCACGCCTACGTACCTTAACCGCAAAGACTCCATGCGATGACTTTTGTTAGGAACACGTTTTACGCAACTTTCCACTCCTCTTCAATGTACAAAAACTATTCGACATCCCTTTTTGATTAATATTATTGAGAGGTGACTTTCTTAAACATTTGAAACAAAAATTATTGATTATGAGGGCGCTATTGCCATGATGTCATTTCAGAAAGACACTGTGAATCCAAAATTTGCTCTTTGAAAACGTTTTGTGAGAAAACTGTTCTTATTGGCTATACTTTCATGTATACTCTAAAACAAAAACTCATCACATAGAAATGAAATATCAACGACAGCAAAATATTCAAAATTCTGTCAATATTTTGTGCTGACATCACACTTTTGCTCATGATTATGCAAATTTTCATTAGCATAAAAAAACAAAGGTGTACTTACAAGGACATCAGTAAAAAACAATACACAGCATGGGCCCTTAAAAGGAAGGACAACTATGGATTATCTAGCTTCTTTCATTCCATCCACTGTGGGAGGAAGCCATCTTCATCAATTTTCCATGATTTTACTTTGTCCTGTGCCGTTCTTACGACACAGCATTGCCATATTTCTTGTATGTCTTCATTTACTTCTTGCTAAGTCTTCCTGACCCTCAGTTATACATGTTCTAGGTATTTTGTTTACCTGTGGGCTCATCTATCATCTTACCTTCTGGCTATAGATAGCTAGCTTATCTCCACTCCTTTGATTTTATTTCCTGTATGATATAGCCTTGATTTCTGTTGTTTGCGTCAAGTAAAGTTCCTGTTCAACCTAAAGTCTTAGAGCTTGACCGCTGGTGAATCCCAGTGGGGTGTTAGGAGTCTACCCCCCCCCATCTCCACACACACCCCCTGGGGCGGAAAAATAGAGAGAAAAAAGCTCATGCAGACACAGCAAAATTATTCTAAGCAACCCCCCCCCCCGCAGCTAAACTGCCCTCATGATCCAAACCCGGCCAGGATCCGCCCCCGTTTATTGTCCGCGGGTTTTACTAAAATTATCAAAGATGATGATGGCAGTTGTTGTTACTGTGTGTTTGTCAAAACTCTTTACGACGTATTTTTTTTTAAAGCTGATAAACCTTTCAGACGTGCGATTTGTTTTAAATGACTAAAAATATTTTAAGAAATAAATGATACGATACTTCTATGGAATATTTATGAAAAAAACTCCATTGTTATTGTTGGGCCTGTCGAGCGAGATAGTCACACATGGCTTGCTGCAATTTTTTCCAAATATCACTGTTAATTAGAATTGTTTATGTGTAGAGGTTGCTCAGTCCCTGGACCACAAAACAATTAACCCGTGGATATTTTAATGCTTTGTTTTGGAACTGCAGATTGATGCCAACGTGAAGGTGGCCGCCTTTGCTAAGGAAGCCAGAACCAATGCATCTCTCTTTAATATGACCAACTTCAGTTCTGACACCAAGAGGCAACTGTCCAAACTGAAGACCATTGGAGATGCAGCCATAGAAGACCAAGACAAACTGGAAGAGGTAAAGAGCCACATTTCTGAATCGAACAATAAACTACTTTTTCATATTCATTTGGCTATAAACCTGAGCTGGGAAGCCCTGATTTGCGTTCATAGTTGATGGGATTCGTGGATAAGTAATTGTCAAAATATTGGCTCCCGCCCTGACGATCGACACCCTCAATTTCGGGTTCAGGCAACATAATATTTTATGGACGCATCCACAGCCAAACATGTCTTGATTTTTAAGTCTGTCTTTATAAAGAGATCATTTGTATGAATTCTCGCAGTTCAATTGCCTGTTTAAAGGTTGATAATAACCCCAAACTGGCCGCCAATGTCTAGATGAAAACTTAAGTTGGGTTGCAAAAACAGGCATCCCATTAAGACTAATTATTGGTATACGTCATGTTACATTTTGTTTACAAATTGGCTGTTGTGATCACGTGATGACAACTTTCAGAAAACCTTTCTGTTCTGCACTACATGCGTATTTCTTGAAATGTAATTTAACAGTGAACACAATATCCGTTTTAATTAAATGAGGGCAAAAGAACATGGAAAAGATGCTTAAATATTTGGGTTGCACGACGATAGCCTCTTGGTGTGACGTCATATGTAGCACAACTGAAAGACAACTAATTAGCCATTTATTTGAGATCACAGGACCAGATACCGTCTGAAAATATGACGCGTTATTCCTGACGGCCTCTTATAACGATAGTTAGGCCAAGGATCTTTTGCCGACAACACCGACGATTTGAAGGTGTCACACTTATGACAACCTTCCTAAGGAGATGCCCCGATTGCGAGAAATCTTTACAAAAAGTAAGCAAACAGGTGTGAACTGCGCCCTCTGTTATTAATCCTTGCGGAAACAGATCGGAATAGGCAGTTTCATACTCGTTTTGTTCCCCCCTATAGCTCAACAATGTGCTAGCCGGGATGGAGTCCAGATATTCCAAGGGTAAGGTGTGTCAAGAGGACGGAGAATGTCTTTCACTGGAGCCTGGTAAGTAGGACCTTACGTTATGCTCTATCCCAAACTCACTTTACGCCACACACCCGATCTAAATTGGCTTTTGTCAATATATTTGATTCCAAGAATTGAAAAAAATCGACCTATATATGAAGCTGTTTTCTAAAACGTTTGGGGTTTTTTTTGGCAAAATGTTTCTGCAGTGTCTGTATAGTGATTGGAGTTTCTTTTGATTTTCGATGATATGAAAATGTAGTTATGTAGTCACCGATTGAACAAAAACCGATCTTTTCAAGTAAAGTACGTAGCTTTATTGAAGTGAGTGACGACTGGTGTTTTTAGGACTGACGCGCATCATGTCGAAGTCACGAAACTACGCTGAATTGAACTGGGCGTGGCAGGGCTGGCGGAAGGCGGTAGGACCGTCTGCAAAGGAAGACTACAAAAGATACGTGGAATTGAAGAATGAAGCAGCCGCTGCTAATGGTAACTTAATCTCCTCAGTTCTGTGACTGAATTCCTCAAGATGTTTTTCCAGATGCATTTTTCTCGTATCAAATTTTAATTACTTTTTTTGCCTCATGACTTGTACCTTGTTTCGGCTGACTTTCTTTTGTAAGATTGGGACGTAACATTCTCGCTACATGTGAGATTGTCGAACGCAGAGAACCCTTTAAATTGTATTTTTTCGTTAAAATGACAAAAGTGATGTACAAAGTGTAGTCAGTCACGGTTGGAAATTGAAGTTTTTAGTAATTATTTTTTTTGTAATAGGACTGAAACCTTTCGTTTGTTTCAAACGATTGTTTTTAATGTCCCCATTAATGAGCCTCATGCTTCCTTCGAAGCGTCTCTACTGATTCACTTAGGCCAGTAATGTGTCTGTCTTGCGGATTTCTTCCGAGTAGAAATATAAATCAGTTTCTCCGGATGTTTCCTTCTGTAGGATATGCCAACAATGGCGACTATTGGAAGTCTTGGTATGAGGTTGATGACTTCACCGACCAGCTTGAAAACCTTTACCAGGAGCTGAGCCCGCTATACGACAACCTTCACGCTTACGTCCGTAGAAAACTGTACGACATCTACGGATCTGACTACATCAGTCTCACGGGGCCCATTCCGGCACATATTCTTGGTATTCTGCCTTATCCAACCTTTTTGTGATATCATTTTGGTTCAACAGCGCTTATGTTAAGATAATTAAATTGCTGTGGCGACACCAGAGGTTTACTCGTTGACAGAGTTTTCCCCATACATAATTTAACTTGTCGCGAAGTTGATAATCCCTCGCAACGCACATCTTTCATCATGTGGTGATTTCCCCTTCTAGTTTTGGACTATCTGCCTCTCATAAAGAATTGACGAACTGGGCACTGCAAAGTTCACCGGGCCAACACAAGATTTTTCATGAGGTGGTTATAAACCCAAAGGTGGAGAGACTCAAATTGCAAGCCCATATAATGACAGATTTTGGACGAACATAGGATAGTACTTGCGTTACAAGAAAAATAGAAACCATTTGTTAATTTTGTTTCGATAATGTTCTTGTTACTCAATGGTTACCAAATGAAAATTTTGAGTCAGATTAACATAGACCTCTGCGTGTGCTGTTTATCATTCATCCCACAGGTAACATGTGGTCACAGTCTTGGCTGAATATTCTTGACCTTGTATTACCATACAAGGATGCTTCAAGTATTGACGTCACTCCGGTGCTGGTGCGTGAGGTACGTTTACCGATAGGCTGCAGTGGCAATATTGAGGGCGCTCGGGGAAAAGAGCCCTCAAGAGTTGAAAGGAATTGGGCTGTCCAATTTTGGGAGCCACACGCATGGGTAACAATTTTGTTCAAATGGCAAACCTAAGAATGGGACTGACAAGGGCATCCATTTAAACACAATAATTATATTTGTACACAATTTGAGGATGAGAACTATTGTTTCTTTTTCTGAACATAATACGCAACATTGTTGGCAACCATCCTCCTTAAAAAATAGCTAGATGCGACATCGGGCAGTGTCTTCTCACGATGGTATGGTACGGTAATAATAATGGCGATGGCTCATGTCACTTATTCATTTTTTTTAAATTGACCTATGACCTCAGGGATATGATGCCAAAAGAATGTTCAACGTTTCTGATGAATTCTTCGGGTCACTCGGATTGAAGAAAATGCCTCCCGAATTCTGGGCGGAGTCAATGATTGAGAAGCCGGACGATAGGGAGGTGGTCTGCCACGCCTCCGCTTGGGACTTCTCTAACCAAATTGACTTCAGGTAAAGTCAACTTATAGTTTTAATTTAGTCTTGCTCAGTTCTCACTCGAGGTCTAATTGGTCTACCGATATCCTTGTTGGCAGACGTCACTGGGTCATTTTAGCCTGCTGAAACCCTTACATAATTCTTTAGTATCCTAAAGCCCATCGCACACGAGAGCAAAGTGCTGAGCATTCGAGCCTTTTTGCCCAGCACGCAGCTCACAAAATATATTCTCGCACAGTTTTGGGACTACAGTGTTATTAGCCTTCGACTCGAGTCGAATCGAGTCAACTTGATGAGGGACTCGAGTCGAGTCGAGTTATTTGCTCGAGTTGGCTCGAGTCGAGTCGAATCAATTATCCGTTGAGGGTCGAGTTGAGTCGAATCGAGTCGAGTCGAATCGAGTCGCCAAAAAATTGTGATTCGAATCAGACTCCAGTCGATTCATCGACTCAAGTCGTTAAGCGAACATGTAACTGAAGGATGACGTCATTATGTCTCTGCTCCATTGAGAGATGTTAAACTTAGGTATGTTCTCCGAAAACGATAAATATTTTTTGTCTTCATTTTTTTTGTATTTTGAAGAATCAAGCAGTGCACCGATATCACCATGGACGACTTCATCACTATCCACCACGAGATGGGACACATTGAGTACTATCTCCAGTACAAGGATCTCCCAGTGGTGTACCGTGGCGGCGCTAATCCAGGTTTCCATGAGGCAGTTGGAGACACGTTAGCCCTGTCTGTGTCTACTCCTAAACACTTGAAGGCGGTGGGTCTGCTGGATGAAGTGCAGGACGACTACGGTGAGACAAATCACCAACGCACGATTTTGCATTTGTCAGTTCCAGATCAGTTGTTGAATTTTTATTTTAATGTGTGTCCTTCTGATGCCCTACGATTACATCAATGACGTTAGTAAGTTTTAATAACAGCTGCCTTTAAAATAATGGTCTTAGCGGGGGAGGGGGGGGGGTATTTTAAGTTCTTCGGACAACATCTTTTAAAGTTAAATGATACCGTTTATGATTTAATTAAGGGGTGTTATTGACAGTTTTATATTTTTTTCTTCGATTTTTTTTCTTCTCAAGTTCATTAAAATATTGTCTTAAAAACCACTGTCCATCCATCCACCCTCCGTACTAAAAAAAAATCCTCGATTTTCAATCCGACGTAATATTTTGTTTCCAATGAATTGTAGAGGCGGACATTAATTTCCTGATGAGTATGGCGCTGGATAAGATCGCATTCCTACCTTTTGGTTACCTGATGGACAAGTGGCGTTGGGCGGTGTTTGATGGAACCATTACCCCAGAGAACTTCAACGCCGAATGGTGGAAACTAAGGTAGGTCCACGACAATCTTTCTCTTGACAAGGAAGCACTCGATTGCTTACACATTTGCGTCTTTGCGAAGGTTAGAAATTTGCACCGTGCCACATGTAGCCTTAATATCACATTTCAGTTGATCCTGCGTTTTCTTGTTTGCATGTACATCGATGGGGCCTTGAACGGTACCATCCTGGCGGAGGTACCGGAATTGCCAGAATAGTTTCCCGCTCATTTTATTGAAATTATCGGGATTTGGACGTCACCATCCCCACTTTTTGAAACAAAATCAAGCCCTTTAATTTTTAAGCGCTTGGAGTGTGTGTCTGGCGTACGTGAGCTCACGTGACAGTGAGTTGTTCGGTTTTCAGCGCAGTGAGTATCAGCGCAAAGTGGTCTAACTAGCAAGACTGGCATGAAAGGGAAGTGATGCATGTAGCTGGTTAGTGATCAATCAGAAAATTAGCTGATTCCCACTGAGACACCGTTCATTCACTAATGTAGACATGAATCCCAGGACTGATATAGCAATTCCCATATGCCTACTCAAAACGGCGTCATAATAGACGCGACCCCGGCCAGAGTACCGAATGAGCACTAGATATTCATAGTATCGCAGTAAAAGGATTTCCATTATTCCGAAACCGATTGCGCATGCTCTATGTCTGACCTTTAGATAATATTACTCTCCGCCCTCCCCGACAAGTTAACCTTGAGTCAATTACTGTTTTGTTTTCTTCTTGGTCACATAATTGTCATGGTTTGACATTTCTTTCTTCCATCAGAACCCAGTACCAGGGTATCGTTCCGCCCACACCACGCACAGAGGCTAACTTTGACCCGGCAGCGAAATACCACATCCCATCGGACACGCCCTACATCAGGTGATCATTTTGTTCTCCATTTTTTTAACGATAATCTCAACTGTAGTTTAATAATAATGGGCTTGTGCCCTTCCAGCGTGTCTTTGATCCGAGCCTGATTTATAGTGATATCATTTTCAAGTCGTACTCTGTTTAATTTTCTTTTTTTCCCCCAGATATTTTGTGAGTCACATTCTTCAGTTCCAGTTCCACAAAGCGATGTGTGCGGCTGCAGGTCACACGGGTGACTTACTGAAGTGTGATGTGTATAATAGTCAGGAGGCTGGAAAATTGCTCGGGTAAGTGCCCTCATGCATTGACGTGTACAAAATGTACATCATTCTGTACAGTGTATCCGCTGATGAGTACCAGGCTGACTGACTGACTGACTCGCTGAATGACCGACTCGCTGTCACTTTTTATAATCTGGTTGTTGGCTTGTGAGTAGAGCTGGGCAGTGCTTTTATATAGGATTACACTGGCTGAATCAGGTGAATAGAATTGTGTGTGCTCTGGGACAAGCTTTGCTAGGCTTTCCTCAGTCGTCTTGATCCTGAAATCTGAAGCCGTTAGTTAACTTATGAACTTTGTTATGTGCAGTAGAAAGAGCATAAGCCTATACCAAGCCTTGGTCTAAAAGTTGTGGGCAGATATAATGTAGGTAAAACTACTGACTGTTCCTGTTTCTAATTTTGGGGATTTGTCAAAAGCCATATTACTTAAAATAGCCGTTTGGGTGGGGTGGGTCAAACACATGATAGACTCGGCCCAAGTCTGGTTTGCGCTCGGTCTGTGCCAATAGTAAACGCACGCATATCGCATGTAATATACGTCCGTGCGGTATATCGCGCGCCCTCTTGCGTCGAGTCCAGACCAACATGTTAAAAACGCACTTGTACATGTTATTTTCATGTGATGCAGAAACCCATTGCTTACCATTTTGTTTTCAGTGATATGCTGAAAATGGGGGAGAGCAAAGAGTGGCCCGAAGCCCTGGAGAAGATCACGGGTAGCCGTACGATGACTGCACAACCCCTGCTTGACTACTTCGAGCCGCTCATCTCCTGGCTGGAAGAACAGAACAGTGAGGAACAGTTAGGGTGGGCTGAGGCCTGGACACCAAAAGGTTAGTACTTCTCGATGATCCAGAGTGGGGAGGAGGCAATGCCACTGTCTCACAGACCCCCCCCCCCCCTCTCTCTCTCTCTCCGTTTGATTGTACGGAGTCCAGGTGTCTGGTGAAAAAAAACCTGTCTAACTTCCAGCACGGATGAAATTGGCCACCCCTCCATGGTAAAATCCAGCCGGCCCTTTCGCCCCCAAGCATGAGAACCTTGGCAACGCTGCTGCTAATATCTCACTTCTGAAGAAAAGTATATTTAGACCAAATCTTCCTGTGCCTGTATTGCACTGGGATCCCTGATTCACTGTTTCATTTTATTTCAGAAGGTTGTAATGGCTCAGCAAATGTGTAGGTGTAAAAATATCGAGTCAGCTTTGTCCAAATTGTTGTTAATAAAGAACTCTTTACGTTTGCCCTGTTTTGGACACAGAACCTCCCGTCTGGCCTAGTAGCGCCATATCCGCACATCAGACGTCAGTCTGGGCATCGCTGGTGCTCGCGTCACTGGTAATCTTCTTCAAGCCATAGAGAGCTCAGTAAATTTACTGCTCCATCAGGAATAAAACACACGGTAATTCACGGTAATAAAAGGTGATTAAGGGGAGCCCAACCCAGTCATTATAAGCGAAGCCATAATTGGGGTTTCCTATTCAACGTGGTGCACTCCAACATGTCCCCTGACGTGGCCTCATGCAGTGTTGCCAAACTTCTTTGTTGACAAGCTTCAAGTGTATTCAGTTAAATACTGGTACTTCATGTATAACCTTTAATAATGCTTGCTGTTGAACCTTTGTAAACAATTTTAGTGGTAATGAAATTGAGTCCGAAATTCAAAAACGATAACGTCCAGAGATGAAACACAAAATCGGTCGAGTGTTCAGTAATGTTCACTAATGTGGCGCATTTTTAGAAATTCCCACGTGAATATTAAAACAGTTAAGTTGACTAATTATGATAAATCATTGTGATCTCCACCCAAATATTCCACAACATGTTCGTCAGAAAATAATTTTCTTATTTTTTGGCGCAGTTTAAAAGCGCACTTCAAAATAAATCGGAAAATCGAGCCAATAATTTTCTTATAACTTCGTAACGGGTAGACAAAGTCAAAAGTGTAGCAACGGGAATGTTAAGAGCTTGATGAAATTTCACTTTCTGTGAAATATGAGGTGAAAACTTTGCTCTAGAAAAATCACAGTGCACCAATATTTAAGGCCAAAGTTGAACAAAATTGCAAGGGGTTAACCTTACATTTTTGATCAAATTTGGCAAAAAAATGACTTTTCTATAGACTTCGCAGAAAGACTCTTGATGGAAGGGGAGCATTAAAATTTTGACTGATTTTGCCCCCAAATATTGACGCATTATTTCTTTTAAAAGGCAATTTTCTCCAGAAATCCAGTTGGAATGTGTTCTTAGGTCCCTTAGGCATCTTTCAAGAAATTTTGGAGCAATTTCATTATTCGGCCAAAATTGAAAAACATTTTTGATCAAATTTGGCAAAAATAAAAACCTTTCCTTCGAACTTCGCAAAAATGGCTCTTGATGGAAGGGGAGTATCATCTAATATTAAGACAGTTGTAATTTCGATGATTTGGGCAAAATAATCAATTTTTGAAGAAAACATTTATCTGCTAATGTTCATCCCATTAAGTCCGTCAATATATAATATGTATATCAATATATAGATCATTACTCAGAAGATGAGACAAAATGGTGGTTGATTGAAGACAAGTAGTGTTGGAGTTATTGTTCAATATATATTCATTCATCAAGATATATTGGCTTTCGGAGGTCGCACACTGCACCAAAATGTCGTTTTGCGACTCATGATGAATTGGGGTGGGTTTTATAAAAAAAATTAGGGGGGGGGGAGGTAAATGTACAGAAGTCGAAAAAGTATTCGTTGGAGCGCCCTCTTTTGATGTACATTGGTAAAATTGTTTTGCGTATGATTGAACAACTCGAATAGAATATAAAAATACATGTATGTTGTTATCGGTACAGGAAACTAATAAAGATGGAATAAAGAACCTTACTGTATTGCAGATTTATTGATAATCATTGTGTATAATTATTAGGAATTCCTTAACCAAATTATATAATTTTGACAGATTTTGCCCCCAAATATTGACGCATTATTTCTTTTCAGAGGAACTTTTCTCCACAAACCGAGTTGAATGCGTTCTAGGATCCCTTATGCACCTTTCCAGAAAGTTTGGAACAATTTCATTTTTCGGCCAAAATTGATAAAAATTGCAAGGGGTTAACCTTACTTTTTGATCAAATTTGGTCCAAAAAAAAAAGACTTTTCTTTAAACTTCGCAGAAATGACTCTTGATGAAAGGGAAGCATCATTCAGTATTGAGACAGCTATAATTTCGAAGATTTGGGCAAAAATATATTTTTTTTAAAGAAAACATTAATAATTTTGACTGATTTTGCCCCCAAATATTTACGCATTATTTCTTTTCAAAGGCACTTTTCTCCAGAAATTGAGTTGAAATGCGTTCTAGGATCCCTAACGCATCTTTACAGAAAATTTCGAGCAATTTCATTGAGACAGCTATAATTTTAAAGATTTTGTTGATTTTGCCCCCAATATTGGCGCATTATTTTTTTTCAAAAGCACTTTGGATCCCTTATGTATCTTTCCAGTTATTTTGAGCAATTTCATTTTTCGGCCAAATGAAAAGGTAAAAAAGAAACATTTTGAAGAAAAAGGGGTTAACCCCTTTTGATCAAATTTGGCCCCCAAAAAATTTTTTTTAAAAAACTTCAAATGACTCTTGATGGAAGGGGTATTATTCATTATTGAGACAGCTATAATTTCGAAGATTTAAATATTGACGCATTATTTTTTTCAAAGGCACTTTTCTTCAGAAATCGAGTTGAAATGCGTTCTAGGGTCCCTTATGCATCTTTCCAAAAAGTTTCGAGTAATTTCATTTTTCGGCCAAAATTGATAAAAATTGCAAGGGGTTAACCTTACTTTTTGATCAAATTTGGCCAAAAAATGACTTTTCTTTAAACTTCGCAGAAATGACTCTTGATAGAAGGGGAGTATTATTCAACATTGAGACAGCTATAATTTCGAAGATTTGAGTAAAAAAAGAAACATTTTTGAAGAAAACATTAATAATTTTGACTGATTTTTCCCCCAAATATTAACGCATTATTTCCTTTCAAATTTCAAAGGTACTTTTCTCCTGAAATCGAGTTGAAATGCGTTCTAGGTTCCCTTATGCATCTTTCCAGTTATTTTGGAGCAATTTCATTTTTCGGCCAAAATTGAAAAAAATGCAAGGGGTTAACCTTACTTTTTGATCAAATTTGGCCCAAAAAATGACTTTTCTTTAAACTTCGCAGAAATTACTCTAGATAGAAGGGGAGTATTATTCAACATTGAGACAGCTATAATTACGAAGATTTGTGTAAAAAAAAGAAACATTTTTGAAAGAAAACATTAATAATTTGACTGATTTTTTATCCCAAATATTGACGCATTAATTCCTTTCAAAGGCACTTTTCTCCAGAAATCGAGTTGAAATGCGTTCTAGGTTCTCTTATGCATCTTTCCAGTTATTTTGAAGCAATTTCATTTTTCGGCCAAAATTGAAAAAAATTGCAAGGGGTTAGCCTTACTTTTTGATCAAATTTGGCCCCAAAAAAATGTTTTCTTTAAACTTCGGAGAAATGACTCTTGATGGAAGGGGAGTATTATTCATTATTGAGACAGCTATAATTTCGAAGATTTGGGTAAAAAAGAATCATTTTTGAAGAAAACATTAATATAATTTGGACTGATTTTGCCCCCAAATATTGACGCATTATTTTTTTCAAAAGCACTTTTCTCCAGAAATCGAGTTGAAATGCGTTCTAGGGTCCCT
>JASAOE010000187.1:0-2500 GCA_029964075.1 Patiria pectinifera
CAATTGGTCATTGAAAACTGTAGTTTGTTGTGACAGTCTTATTGAACACTTTTTAAACTAGTGTGAACTATTCATTTTACTGGATTCAGTCACTGAGGTCTATTTTCTGGAATGAAAAAGCTAATTAAAAGTATAATAGCTTAATTAAAGTGTATTGGGTCGCTCGAGTAGCGTCTGACTTGGGTTGGTAACAAGTCATTTTTTGCAATTACAAGACAAGTCACAAGTCATTGTTTGCAAGTCCAAGTCAAGTCACAAGTCAAAGCTGGTATTTACAAGTCAAGTCACAAGTCACAAAAATAGCGACTCGAGTCCGACTCGAGTCCAAGTCACATGACTCGAGTCAGCAACTCTGCTGATCATCCACTGACTTATTAGAAGGGTCAATTTTTAAACTATATAATTGCAGATATTTGAATAACTAGTTGATTTTACCATTGAAAACGTGCCAACATTCTTTAGCTTTTCTCGTTGTTTTTCCTTTCGCTTAAGTATAATAACTGTTTTTAATTTCACTTCATCAATTGATCATAGTTGAGAAACCTGTGATTATTCTTTATTTGATTAAAAAGTTTGGTTTTAAAAATTTACGAAAATCATAAATGTTTTCAAAGCAAATTGTCTATTTAGATTAAATCATTTAAATGTGACCTTAAACTTATCAAATGCATGAATGACAGCAAGTTGTTTGCCAGTTCTTGATAACGTATTCATACGCGTGTATATTTTGTATGTATGAACTGCGCCGTTGCACAATGACGTTCATTAGTTAAACGTTACTATTCGGAATAGACTCAATCGATTCGGAATTAGGAAAACAGGCAAGAAGACATTTTCAAACCGTGTTTTGCAAAACGTGATATAAGGAGTAAAATTAGGGAGTAATATTTGGAGGTCAATTTGATATTGACACTCACCCTTCATGGCGGAGGCACACTCCCCAAAATTTTGTCAATCAAACAGCACGAATATACAGACTATATTTTAAAGTTTTGATTGCATAAAAATAAACAGGCTAATTTAATCCGATTAGTCAAATGGTACTGATAGCAGCTGATACGACTGGTCAAAAACCATCTGAAACGCTACAGGTCGATTTCAATTTGGTCCGGAATACAAAGTAGTTCTTTTTCGAAGTTTTCATTAATTACTATATGGTTTGCTTTACGATTTATATTTTTTCCTGAGCCGATATACTAAGCAAGTCACCGAAAGCAGATTTCACGATATCTATTGGAGAACGCCCTCATCGGCAAACCGCCGTTAGCCAAGAAACGAGAACTGCAGCTCTGCAAGCAACGCACATTATTCAATGGTGCTTCCACAGGTTGAACGCACACTCGCAGGTTAAACGCACACATGTCGTCATCCATTTACCCCTACTGGACAATGGTATCGCCCTACAGTAAGGGTTACTTAGTCGACCGCGCGCCTACACAGTGATGGTTGCTCATGCAGTTGACTGCAAAATGCATGTGCCTGTGTAGCCACTCATGTACATATGTACGTGTACATAAGGAAACATGGTATTCAGTGCTATTCACCCATACTGGACAATGGTATCGCCCTATATGTGCCCCATAATGTGCCATGCCTGTTTCCATTGTTGCGTCATATTATTATTAAGCACGCGCGCTTTTGCTCAAACGTGACGTAAACAATTGAAAAATTGAAGGACTGCGCGTGTTCTAGGCTATGATCTGCCACGTTAAGGCTCAGAAAATGTTGCTTTTTTTTGCAGCTTTTTCGAGAACTGCTGGTCCAAACCACTTCAAACTTGGCACTGCACATTCTGTTGTCCCGAGCAATACACCCGCCGATTTTCAACTTCATACGGTGCCCGGTCCTGGAGATAATTGGCGGACAGACAGACAGACAGACAGACAGAGATTCCTGGATTTAAAGATTACTAGTGCAGGGCCCGTTGAAAATGTGCCTGTTCGGAAAGGGCAGAGAACTCATACAAACGACGCACGCGATTCAATGGTGCTGTTTTCACAGGTTGGCTGCCAAGTTTACAGGTTTTTTAAACGCACACTTTGTACACGTCATCCCCTGACACAGATATTCACCCCCCACTGAACAATGGTATCGCCCTTCAGTTATTTAGTCGACCGCCTACACAGTGATGGTTGCCCAGTCTACGGCAAAATGCATGTGCCCGTGTAGCCACTCACGTACGTGTACATAAGGAAACATGGTATGACTATGCAGTGCTATTCACCCATACTGGACAATGGTATCGCCCTTCAAAGCATGTTCCCCATGATGTGCCCGGCCTTTTTCCATTGTTGCGTAATATTAAGCACGCGCGCTTTGGCTCAAACGTGACGTAAAGAATTGAAAAGGACTGCGCGTGCTCTAGCCTATAATCTGTCACGTTAAGGCTAAAAAAAATGCTGCTTTTTTGCAGCTTTTTCGAGAACCGCTCTTCCAAACAACTTCCAAATTGGCACTGCACATTCTGTTGTCCCGAAAAATACACCCGCCGATTTTCAAC
>JASAOE010000189.1:0-25000 GCA_029964075.1 Patiria pectinifera
TAACATGTAAGTTCATGAATTATTATGAACCTTACGCTAAAAAATCAATACAAGTTGGAATAATATCTAAAACTTCTTTTTTTCTTATTTTCTTACATCATAGCTGCTTAAAACCTTACCAACCCTACAGGCACAGATGGATGCTCTTTTAGAATTTGAGGTAATTTATATTTATATTTAAATTTACCATCAAATTTACAATTTGTTGTCTAACAAACTTCAACCCTTATGCATATCAGATACTGCACAAACATAATCGTGTATTGTCTTTGGTGAAATTACATTTCAAACAAAATTTTGATTCCAGCTATAGTGTAATCTGGCGAATAGCATTAGATGCAAGTTTTGCAGTCGTCGAATTAGCCTATAATTAAGAATAAGAGAGACGCAAGGTATTAAAGATGTACATTCCGTTTTTGACATTCCCAAAAACAGATTCAGTTTTTTAATTGTTAGATTTCAAGCAACACAAACTTTAGGGAATCATTAGTTTTTGGATCTGTTGTTCACAAAAGCAACCAAAATGATAGATTCTTTGTCCACCAAGTTTTACTTTACAAAACTGAGCAGTTTTTACAGGTCATCATTTCCATTTCATCATGGTTTCCGTTATCTTTTTTGTTTCCTGTACAGATATCACAGAATGACTTGACGAACGGTATAATCAATGGCAGTTTTGTGTTACTCTTCAAAGATGTCATCAGGCTCTTCGCATGCTATAACGACGGAATTATCAATCTTCTCGGTAAGAAACGCGATACAAAAGAAGACTTTGTAATAATATTGTCCACTTGGCATTTTTGCTTGTCTCAGAGGGCAGCCTAGTGTCATCTTTGTACCTATCTCACGGACGGACGGACGGACTGTCTGACTGTCAATTAAGAGCCGGGCAGTGCTATTGTATAGGATTCCCCAGTATGCCAATGAATGGGTTAGATCCAGCCCATTGTGTAGACCAGACGCGTGAAAAGACTTCCAGTGAATAGCCAATCTGAATCAATCGTATAGAATTCTGTGCACTCTCGGACCAGCTTCAACAGGTTTGCCTTGTGTAACCATGTAACAGAAGTGAAAGCGGAGGTAAAATATAAGTTCAGAATTTCTGTTGTTCTACTACGAGCTCTTTTTGTCAAACCCTCCCTTTGCTTAAGAGGTCACCAATGGTCACAATTGTCTTCCTCACCTCCTGGCCTACTGTGTACAAACCAATGGGGGTCTTGACCAATATTGACCCAAGTAATAACCAGGCTGACAATGCATGTTTCCATAGGAGGGTAAAGGTAATGTACAACATTTGCAAACATCAAAAAACAAAACTACCAAATTTTTATGAAATACATGTACATGCTGTATGTACCTTTATACATGACTGTAAAGTGAATAATAGTCTCAAGCATCCTGTGAAATCATGGCACCTGGGCCCAATTTCACGGCACTGCTTAACAGTTGGCAGAAAAGTTGTGCTTAGCTTAGCAGAAAAATTTCCTGACCTTCAGAACTATTTCACGGTGTGGATGTGCTAAAGGTCCCGCGTGCATGGAGATTTCTATTGTTACGTCACAGTTAAGCAAGCTTTTCCTCTGAGGTAAGCATGCGTTTTGCTGTGCTTACTGCCTACAGTCTCCATGAAATAGACGGAGGCTCTGTTGGCAGAAAATCGTGTGCTTACATGTAGCGGCACCGTGAAATTGGGCCCTGGTGTGCTTTCATTTTCAAGAAAAGAGGAATTTTTGTACAATAGTCGGCCGACCGTCGTTGGAAAAAAGACGATTTTTTTTTTTTATTTTTTATTTTTTTTTTTTTTAAATACTGACCCCAATTTACCAAATTGAGTGTGTCCACATTTTGTTGCAATCGGTTACACATCTGTGAACAGATGCAAGCCAGCTAGTCTGGTTCCCTGACCTGATCACCCCCAAAGTACTTAAGTTTATACACTGTGAATATTTTATTGTTTTTTACAGAAAAATATTTTGACATGAATAAAAAGGACTGCAAGAACGCACTCGACATCTACAAGAAATTCCTGAGTCGAATGGAAAGAGTCGCCGAGTTCCTCAAAGTTGCCGAGGTAATTAAACTTTTGTCTAAAATTTCAGCATGTTGAAAGAATATGCAGGTGGTTGATTTGTAAAAAATAATTGAACAGTCAGCAAGTTTGATATCAGTAAATTCAGGAAGTTTCCAAGAATTAGGTTAAACGATATGTTGAGATAGTATTACAAATCTGGTATGATCATATTACCATAGCTGCCAACTAGTACGATTTTTTCGTAATTATTACGAATTGTTTGTTTAATGACGCAAATACGATTTGCCATTAAAACATTACGAATTTCCCATTTTCTACCTAACGAAAAAAAATGTAAAGTATCGTTTTTGACCGAAAATTTCTGGCGAAATGTCGCGATAATTGATGGACTGGTGACAAGTCTAATAAGAATGCAGTCAAGCACCTGATAGACATCAATGCAGTGTGCGCAGTGGAGTACTTGAGGACCAGACTAAAAATATTTTTCAATGGTGTGTCATTTGTGTGTATCTCGTGGATGTGTGGTTGTGTGTACTGTATTTGAGTACTTTTCAGTGACGATCGTGAGCACATTTAGTCGCTTATTGCCGGGATGAGACCCATCAGTGCAAGATTTTAATCATGGAATTTAATAAGAGTATGGTTGGAATAATTGGTAATAGAGTTTGAGTTTGTCACAACGTCCAGAAAAGATAAATCAGCATGCGTTTGCAAGGTATGTTGGCGGGATATTTCTATTGCATACGGTGGCCATAGATCATTGTGTGTAAAAACATGATACAAACTCGAAACTCCACATCGATAGCATTCATCTCCAAAAAAATTTGCGCACATGTTATTGATGTTATTATTTATTTGACTTCAACAAACAAATGCAGACATTTTTTTTCTTTTTTTAAATTATCTTTTGGCCTACAGTACATCACAACAAGAAGGGTATGCACATGTTTGTGTACATGTAAACCATGTACCTGTACTCGATGTTGGTAAAGCTTTTGATAAAACGAGAAGTTGAAAATGACCGCGCGGGTTACTAATTGGGATTTTGAAATGTTGGCAGCTATGTATTACATATTACATATTGAGTATTGTAATACTATCATACTACTTGTTTAATTATAGGACAGGGTGAGTAAAAAAAGCAAAACCCAACTGTCGGGACCATTGTTTTAGTGAAGTCCTTCCATGTATCACTTTCAAAATCAAGGATATGAAAGCCCAATTCATAAGCTTTCTTTTAGTACAAGAATCATTCAAATCACTCAAGTACTTTTCAAGTAAGGGAGTTTTAAACACAACCACCGTTTTAAAGTTCTGTCCACGGATCACAAAAAAAGGTGTGTGTTCTTTCAGCAAAACGAAAACAATTCACACACATCCCTATGTGATTTGTTTTCGTTTTGCTGAAAGAACACTGAACTCTGCTGAAAGAACACTGAACTCCCTAACTTGAAAGTACATGAGTGATTTGAATGATTCCTGTACTAAAAGAAAGCTTATGAATTGGACTTTCATATCCTAGATTTTGAAAGTGCTACATGCAGAACTTCACTAAAACAATGGTCCCAATATTTGGGTTTTGTTTTTAGTTACTCACCATGTACTGGAATAATATTAATCATACAGTTAACAATTGTTGACTGCTGTGATGTGGGATATGACGTTTTGACACCTGAGGAACGCATAGCACCCTAGGGGGTTAAAACGGCATATCCAACATCACAGCACTCAACAATTGTTTTGTTACCGGTATATCGTGCCAATACCTCAAAAAGATAAATGGTTGTAACTTACTGTGTGAGAAAATAATCAAATCACTGCGATGTAACCTTTGATAACTGAATGTTTTGATGTCTTGCCGGACTTGAGACTGAGCGTTTGACGTTGCAGTTCTCATTGCGCAAAGCTAGCGCGCCGGCATGTTCCATACGCGCACGCAACGCGCAATGAACGCAGTGTGATATCACTTAAGTGTGTGACATATATATGCATTTTTATTGTCTAGACACATGGCCGTCCTAGACCAATGAAATTACAGTATCCAAGAACACGATATAATAAGCATTATTAGGCCAAAAAACAAAATAAGTCGGTCTCTGGTCAGCGCGCGCGTCGATTTTTTTTTTTTTTCCAAAATGTTTCGCGGTAGCTCCAACAGCGGCCTCTATTTCCGCACCTCAATTTTTTTTCACCAAAGAGCACCAAGGAATGGGAAATTGTACAAGGCAAATGATCAAAAGCACCAAGGCAAATTATGGAGGACACCAATGTACATGAGGACACCAAAAAAGCAAAACAGTACCCCACCTTGTCTGTACAATCCAAGCTTGAAGAAAAAACAAAAACAAAACAAAACAAAACAAAAAACAAAAAACGCATCGCCGCGTCAATTCCGGAACTTTGGTCTGACCAGAGACCGAATATATATATTTTTTTGGCCTTATAATACTATTATAATAGTAGAGTAATACTATTCCAAACTATTAGAACACAAATTTCAGAATTTTGTATTGGTTAACTTTATGAATACTCAATTTATTCCTCTGTTTTTCTTTCATCTGTGCAGCAAGTTGGCGTCGACAAGGGGGAAATTCCAGACTTAGCTCAGGTAGGGTCGACATGCCTTTCAAAATTTTCAATTTATTTTTACAACAAAATGTACTCTCGGTTTGTCGAAGACGAGAAAGATATTTTTTCTGTGTGCGTAACAGTGGGTAAGTAATTTTAGTACAACAATGCACTGTTGTGAAAAGTGATTGTTAAAAATCCAACTACAATTTTGGTTTTGAATTAAAAAAAACGTTTTGGTCATAATCGATCCCTAGGCATACGGCTATTCTTGTTCTTACTCAAAAGTCTGCTGGAGATGGGCAATTAATCAATCAGTTTCATGTTTTTGTATTTTGTGCACCAAATCATACATTGTCATTGATTTTCCCTTCAATGTGGTTTTACAATTAATTCATCAAATAACCTTCAGGTTTTGTTTAGTCCTAGTTCCGGTTTCATTCTGTCAAAATTGGTTTTGATTTTCCGGCTGTATATTGTTCTGTTTGCTCGAAAAATCGGTTTCAATTAGTTCATTGTTGTAGGTTTGAATATTTCCCCTGTGTGTTCCAGTACAGTTGTATTAGTTTTTGCTGAATAGTTATCTGTTAAGTCTGCCACATTTCAGCCATCTTTGCTGTGTTCTGTAATTCAACTTAAAAGCATTATCTCTTGGCTATTGAGATCATTGGGTGCAGTTTCACAGGCCTTTCTTCAAACTTTGACTTCAGCTTCGGCCTCGAGTTTCAAAAAAAGGCACATCTATAGGCACATGTGAAATTAACAACCATAGATAATTAAATTAATGAGACACAGACTAAGTTTGCAGTGGCATCCTTTTTCAGATCAAAGCTTCAAGAATGGCCGATTACATGTATAGACAAAGCCAAGGACCCCAGGCCTAAGCTGTAGCCCACTTTGAAAAATGGGCCATACATTTTGAGCTACAGCTGAAGCCAGGCTTTGAAAAAAGGACCATAGATAGCCAAGATCTTGAGCCACAACTGAAATCCAACTTTGCAAAAAGGACCATAGATGGCCAAGATCTTGAGCCACAACTGAAAACCAACTTTGAAAAAAGGACCATAGATAGCCAAGATCTTGAGCCACAACTGAAACCCAACTTTGAAAAAAGGACCATAGATAACCAAGATCTTGAGCCAACGCTGAAGGCCAACTTTGAAAAAAGGCCACAGACATGACAGATAGCTAAGATCTTGAGCCACAACTGAAACCTAACTTTGAAAAAAGGACCATAGATAGCCAAGATCTTGAGCCAAAGCTGAAGGCCAACTTTGAAAAAAGGCCACAGACATGACAGATAGCTAAGATCTTGAGCCACAACTGAAACCCAACTTTGAAAAAAGTACCATAGATAGCCAAGATCTTGAGCCACAGCTGAAGACCAACTTTGAAAAAAGGTCACAGACATGGCAGATAGCCAAGATCTTGAGCCATAACTGAAACCCAACTTTGAAAAAAGGACCATAGATGGCCAAGATCTTGAGCCACAGCTGAAGGCCAACTTTGAAAAAAGGCCACAGACATGACAGATAGCCAAGATCTTGAGCCACAACTGAAACCCAACTTTGAAAAAAGGACCATAGATAGCCAAGATCTTGAGCCACAGCTGAAGGCCAACTTTGAAAAAAGGCCACAGACATGACAGATAGCCAAGATCTTGTGGTGCAGCTGGAACCCAACTTTGAAAAAAAAGGACAATGGAAAGTCAAAATCTTGAACCACAGCTGAAACCCACCTTTGAAAAAAGGCTATACAGTAGATACATGTAGCCAAGATCTTGAGCCACATCTGAAGCTAACTTTGAAAAAAGGGCCATATAAGGTACCCGCGGCCAAGATCTTGAGCTGCTGCTAAAGCCCAACTTTGAAAAACAAGAGACCATAGATATCGGGTAGCTAATATCTTGAGCCACAGCTGAAGTCCAACTTTGAAAAAAGGCCAAAATTGTATGAAACCAAAATGGCTGGCGTGTGGGAGTGTTGTATTTTGAATTACTTGCATGAGGTCATTGTTTGCTAAAGTTCCCCCCTTCCCATTGCCTGTTGTTGCAGTTCCGTGATGTCCCAGCTGAATATAAAAGTGTGAGTCCCTGTCTAATTTGATTTTTTGTTTAATTTGCCGAACCTACGCTCAATAATTTGTGCTGTAACAATCATCTGTATGATGAGCACGTACAGTGTGGTGCAGTGTATCGCTGATTCTGGGAACAATGGTCGAGCTCCCTACCAAGTTTGAAGTTTCACTTCTCGGTCCAGTTTCTGTTTCGAATAGTTTTGAAATGATTGTACTTGCAAAAATTTCCATCATTTCAAAAAAGGATTAGATCATACCCACTAAAAGAAAGGTCACTGCTGACTAATTAAAATGTACTTAAGTTTAACTTTTAAATACTGGGATTGAAAGAATCGTTGGGGTCGTTATTTGAGTGGTACGAACGGAAAGTGTGCATCATGTTGATGGTTGTTACTGTACCACTGAATGCTGTGCTAACTCCCCATGCATGATTCATCTGGAAACATTAATGATGAGTCACTTTGTGTTTGCAGTGTTCAAAAACTACAGTGGAATGTCGCTATACCGAACACTGTTATACAAACATTCGGCTCCCAATTTTGTGAACAAAATTTACTGAACATTGTTGTTGAAAAATGTCAACAGAAGAGTGACAAGTGGCTATTATTTCCCCAAGGATTAGTAGGGGAAAGCCACCTATCGCTGCAGGTAGTAAGCTTAAAAACTGAGTAAAATAATTCAGTTGTCAGCACGTGTTCAAAGTCGTCTTTCATTAACTACCAGGGTGTGCAGGGGGAAGTTCTGAAGGGCGCTATTTATTGAAAAGTAGGTTCGGAATGCCAGCAGCTTAAAATCGCTATACCGAATGATCGCTACTACAAACAATTTCTGTGGATCCCGCGATGTTCGTTATAGCGGCATTCCACTGTACTTATAATGAGAGATAAGAAATTTACACTATTGTGTTTTAACTTTCCTGCTGGGAAATCGCTATTTAGTGCAGTATTAAAAACCCTTCAGGTTAAGGATTATGAAGTGTTAAAATACATGCAGTTGTGTCATACAGAGAGTCACTGCACACAAAAAAGTAACAGGAGTGAAGCATGACGAATCTACCTGCTTGCCCTGAGCTTAACCACACAAAAGAGTTGTGCAGGGATTTGAAGTGTTATCCATACTCTGCAGAAGATTACCTCAAAGTGTGGGTTCCAACCCCGTGGGCAAAAGTCCAAACTTGAAGGGCTTTGAAGTGCAAAGTTCTAGTAGCTTTTTTATTTTTAAACGACACTGAAGAACAACAGCAAGATTATCTTATATAAAAACAAACATGTATCCCACTGGACTCCCATGAACACAAAACTCAACAAGTCAACACTAATTTACATGTAACATAAAAATGCATGATGAATACTATTAACAATCAGAAAGCCTTTTTTTAGTTAATGCTGACTTGAAGTCCAGTCTGTAACAAGTCAGTCGCTTGTCACATCACAAGCATAAGTCACAAGTAATGCGAGATGAACAATGAATAAAGGTAGCCTTTGTTCATTTGAATAGCTTGTGACTTGACTTCAGACAGGCTGACTTGCGCTGACTTGTGATTGACTTGTGATTGACATTTGATGACTTGTGATGACTTGTGATGACTTGTGATGACTTGTGACTGAGTTGTTACTGACTTGTAATGACTTGTGATTGACTTGTGATTGACATTTGATGACTTGTGACTGACTTGTGATGGACTTGTGATGACTTGTGATGACTTGTGACTGAGTTGTTACTGACTTGTAATGACTTGTGATTGACTTGTAATGACTTGTGATTGACTTGTGATTGACATTTGATGACTTGTGACTGACTTGTGACTGACTTGAGATGACTTGTGACTGACTTGTGACTGGCCTGTGATCACCTGTGTTCATTTCTGACTGTCTTGTGATGACTTCTGACTGACTTGTAATGTATACATGTGTGTGACTGGCTTGTGATGACTTGTGACTGGCCTGTGATCACCTGTGTTCATTTCTGACTGTCTTGTTATGACTTCTGACTGACTTGTGATGTATACATGTGTGTGACTGGCTTGTGATGACTTGTGACTGGCCTGTGATCACCTGTGTTCATTTCTGACTGTCTTCTTATGACTTCTGACTGACTTGTGATGTATACGTGTGTGTGACTGGCTTGTGACGTCTTGTGAAAACTTGACTACAAGTCTTGGCAAAGTTTAAGTTTGAAGTCGAATAAATGCACGCGATTGCCGTGTCCCAGTGGTAAGGCCTCAGATTTGTGTTTTTCGCAGGAAGGTTTTCAGAATATCTGTTCAAACCCTTCAAAGGATGGTCTGGTGAGTGTGTCCCTAAGCAATGTACTGAGCTCTAATACGCTGTGTTTTTTTACCAAATGTGGGCGCTGTAACAATATTTTTACTCAGTATCCTGCAAAAATCCTGCTTATTGCAGCAGTTCACCAACTTGACTTGAATCGAAAAAGAAAGATTGCGAAAATATAAAATGAAAGAAGTGACAATATGTACATTTTTGTCAATAACCTTCATTTCACATCTTGTTACAGCGCCGGCATCAATTTTTGTTTGGCAGCATTTTGGCACGGATGCACTGCATACCCAAGCTTTCAATTGCATTTCTGTTTGCTTTGTAAATATTGTTTGATTTTTATTATTTTATTCTTATTTATTTCCTTTTTATGCCTGTCAGGTTGTTTTGTATGGGCGTGTTGAAGTGCCTTGCCATTTTATTGTACATGTGGAAAATACTAATTTCTTTAATTTAAAAAATATAAGTTATTATAAAAAAAAAATAATGGCAGTGTGCTTGATTGCAAGTATATATTTTAGTTCTTTTTAGTCAAACTGCCTGGGTTACCTAAAATTGTCCCTTGAACATCAATTCTACTTTTTATTTTTTTTATTTTAATAATTGGGTCGGTTGACTTTTGAGTAACAACAAGATTTAACCAGATAACATCCAAAAGTTGTTTTGAATTTCATCTAGTCATTTATTGGTTGAATTTCAACCAATCGGTTTTTTTATGTTAATGAAACTATCAAAACAATTGAACTAGGTTCATGTGTATTATCTGTTGAATGTAACGCTTTTTCTGGTAACTCCTAACATATTTAACATTACATTTAACCATGGAGGAATTCTTCCTCCGTGATTTAACATAACATGTTCAGAGTCTGTTCTTATATATTAACCAATACATGATAATGCTTACTTAAGGTAAACTGCCTGTATTTCAGAAATTCACAGGTAACTGCTAAATACTCTGAGTTAATGGTAAAACATTATATCAACCCTCCTATGCAAATATACATTCTGTGCCAAGTAGTCCTTTCAGTCAAAATCAATCAAGTGACTGTTAACAACAGTTAAGAATTCCCAGCCTACATAAAGCAGGATTGACTGGCTGTGACTGTTTATGTAACTTGATACAGCTCTGCTTTGACTGTGGGTGATTGATAAGCCAGCTGTGCGCACAACTTGCCTGCTTTGTCTGTTCATGGTCTGTGGATTGAGTTTGCCCAGTCACAGTGCTTGCTTGACATATGATCTGACTGCTGGTGACTAGCCTGTGTTAAAAGGACAGCAGGGGAAGTGAATGGACATTTTGACTGCCTGTGACTGTTTAAATAGCAGGAGGGTTAATAACATAAACACAATCTGGGTGCCACAATTTCATTTTATTTTAACAGTTTTAGTACAGCATACATATCAAGGTCTCTCAGCGCAAATTGTAGTTTTCCTGTTTTATACCATCTGTGTGCCTCTTTGTTTCTTTTGATAAATCATATTCATCAAGATCGAAGTAAAAATTTGCTCCTTTTACCGCTGAAAATTGGATCGGTACATAGCATTGTCGTTGAGATGCTACACTTAGCTGTTTTTAATTTGTCCAAGAAAAGCCGTCGTCTACTATCAGTCATAAGACTGCGCTGTGAGCATCTTTACCATTGGAGGTGAAATGTAGCGTTAGCTTTACAGCGTAGTTCATGAAATGCAAGCATGATCGTGGGCTCGATTGTTGCAACGATTGTTGCCACCTTTACAATAAACGAGTCCGATATTTTATCTATGTCTGCGCCACAGGCCCCAAGCACCCTCTTAGAAGCCCTGGAGGCACACGCAGCATCACTGGACAACAAGAAGTCCTGGACCAAGTAAGTCGTTTAGTTCTGCTGCAAAATTTCTGTCTTGTCAGTTTGCAGTATCATACGCTTCCCGATGATCATGTAAAAAAGTAATCTGTTATGAGTCAATATGGCTTATCAGGCCAGTGCTTATCTAGGGGTTTTCCTTTGAATGAAATGACTCAGAATATTTCTATTCCCCGTGGATGGGATGCCAGTCCATCGCAGAATACTCCTCAGCTCATGCCGGTTCCCATTTATACTCCTGGGTGGAGAGAGGCAGGTTGGGGTGAAGTGGCTTGCCCAAGGACACAACTTATAACGTACAGCGGGATTCGAACCCCTGACCCACTGATCATGAGTCAGCTAACGCCAGTACCCATTTTGTATTCCTGGGTGGAGAGATAAAAGTGGGAGTAAGTAGCTTGACTGAGGACACAACATATGGCCTGCAGCGGGATTCGAACCCCTGACCCTCTGATCATGAGTCAGCTAACGCCAGTACCCATTTTGTATTCCTGGGTGGAGAGATAAAAGTGGGAGTAAGTAGCTTGCCCAAGGACACAAATTATGGCCTGCAGCTGGATTTGAACCCCTGACCCTCTGATCATGAGTCAGCTCTTGCCAGTACCCATTTTGTATTCCTGGGTGGAGAGATAAAAGTGGGAGTAAGTAGCTTGCCCAAGGACACAACATATGGCCTGCAGTTGGATTCGAACCCCTGACCCTCTGATCATGAGTCAGCTAACGCCAGTACCCATTTTGTATTCCTGGGTGGAGAGATACAAGTGGGAGTAAGTAGCTTGCCCAAGGACACAACATATGGCCTGCAGCTGGATTCGAACCCCTGACCCTCTGATCATGAGTCGGCTAAAGCCAGTACCCATTTGTACCACTTGGTGGAGAGATAAAAGTGAGAGCAAGTAGCTTGCCCAAGGACACAACATATGGCCTGCAGCTGGATTCGAACCCCTGAACCTCTGATCATACGTCGCAAATGAAATTACTATTGCTTATGACTGTTCATTGCTAAGCAGTGTTCCAAAAAAAAAAAAAAAATACACCAAGAAGTTCAGCCATGGATTTCAAATTTGTGTTTGTTTTTGTTAACGCAGACCGGCTGCCGTCACGTCGGCCGTCAACGCTTTTGCCAACTCGGTCTCCCGCATCGACAGCGAGGAGAAGCGTCGCGCCGTCGAGGAGGAGAAACTCCGCCTGGCTTCCATGAAGGTAGCGAAGGATCAACCGGGCACTGATGCCTTCTCGGCTGAGCCACTTAGTGTAGCACTGACGAACATGAACGCAAGTCTTAAACATTATTCTGGTTGAAAAACCCTCGTTAAAAAGTCCGTTTTGCCCTCCCTGTGTAGAAAGTAGCTGCAGTTTTCAGGCATGTAGTTTCAATGTACCGTGTTTGGCCTATAGAAAGAAATCTCATCAATTTTCAGACCTTTTTTTTTAACTGACAAACTCATCACGACAGGATTAAATCTTGTCTAGTTGATGGAAAATCATTGTATTTCGAAAAACACTTGTTTCCCAAAATGTGTTTGTTAAGGTATGTGTGATCCCCAAATGTACATTCTAGATCCAAGTTTGATGTGTGATAACGCCTCTCCCAAAAACATAGCATTATAAAAGAAAAAAGCATAGAATTTGTTATTTTGTTTTTATAAATTCATAGAAACCATGGGTTGAGGTTCATTTAATCGCTGCATTTCCAACCCAAATTCTTAATCATTGTTTGAAAACTGCTTCATCCATTGGATAAAAAAGTGCTTCCGTTTTAATGCTTCAAATATACAAACCAGAATTAACCGACTTCTGCGTTCAGTTTCGCCATTTCAAATCTCTCACACTCACAGACGACTTTCAGAATTAGAAGAAAATAATGTCGCATGATTTAAAACTTGTGGAACATAATGCACTGCACAGATACAGTGGAACGTCGCTATACCGAACACTGCTATACCCAACATTCGGCTCTACAGAACATTGTCCAGACCATTCTGACTTGCCCAGCACAGCAAATACACAGAATATAGAATCCTGCAAGCTAAGCAGCTGGCTTTGGTTTGTTTGCATGCTAACATCAATAGCTGCAATCAGTTTTCATTCTCCACCTGATTTCTGTTTTTCTGTTCGTTTTGCATGGCTATATTCTTTCTTTTTGCTTTGAATCACAAATTGCAATACCGCACATATTGCTTTAGATGCATTTTGTTATATTTCGGCCGCTGTTGTAGAATTAATGCATTTCTAAATTGCAGGGAATGTTCTCAGGTGCCTATATTCATGGCTATATTCTTTCTTTTTGCTTTGAATATCACAAATTTGCAATACCGTGCATGTTGCTTTAGATGCATTATGTTACATTTCGGCTGCTGTTGTACAATTAATGCATTTCTAAAATGCAGGGAATGTTCTCAGGTGCCTAAATTCATGGCTATATTCTTTCTTTTTGCTTTGAATATCACAAATTTGCAATACCGTGCATGTTGCTTTAGATGCATTGATGTTATATTTCGGCCGCTGTTGTAGAATTAATGGATTTCTAAAATGCAGGGAATGTTCTCAGGTGCCTATATTCATGGCTATATTCTTTCTTTTTGCTTTGAATATCACAAATTTGCAATACCGCGCATGTTGCTTTAGATGCATTATGTTATATTTCGGCCGCTGTTGTAGAATTAATGCATTTCTAAAATGCAGGGAATGTTCTCAGATGCCTAATGCCTGCTACACGTGTCACAAAAGACTTCCAAAAGATATGCCGAAGCTTCGAAAATCTTAAATTTGTTAGATGATGATTTTAACTGTCACAGGCAAAACAAATTCAAGACCAGGCCGACAGTATAAAGACGCAACCAGCGCCCAACCAGAATAATCCGTTCCTTTCATCGCCCACCACTTCACCGGTTCACCAGCCCGCCACGACGGCCGTGTCCAGGGACATCTTCGGTGCACCACCACAAGGTAGAAGACAGGACACCAGACTTTCATTATTTAAAGGCATAAACATGTAGGGGCAATTACATATTCGTAACATGAGTAACCCATTTTGTGCGTCTTGTTTATCATACATATCACATTTTTCAGGATGTCATCTTTGGTGCTTAGGTAGGTCTAGGTATACTCTATCTACCATGGGGATAACAGTTATTGAACCTTTTCAGTAAGGTAATTACAGCCCAAGGAAACTCAAAAGTACATCAAAAATGTAACGTGAGTAACCGTGGAATTGCCCGTAGGATCATTTGCATTTATCAAACAAATAACCTGCATAATGCAAGTGGTCTCACCAAACTTTCACTTCCTTACCCTGCTAAATGCAACAGAATGCACCAGTGGTAAAAAGTTGTTGCAAGTTGTTGCACCAAATTTTCTCTTCCTTACCCTGCTAAATGCAACAGAATGCACCAGTGGTAAAAAGTTGTTGCAAGTTGTTGCAATTAGCAGAGTCCTGATCTGATGCATTCCACTCCTGCATTCCGTTGCATTTGACAGGGTAGGTACTTGGTACCAAGGCTGGCATGTATTAGTTCACTGCATTCTGTTGCATTTGGCAGGGTGCCTAGAGAATACCCTGTGGGGGTTAGGGGTAAGTGGGTACTCGTCATGAGTATGGGAATTTCCTAGGAGTGTTTTTGACCTTAAAAGAGTCAGGATTCATTGGTATTACAGGGTAATCCTATATGAAAGCACTGCCCGGCTCTCTGCTCGCTCTCTGCCCTCTGGAACCAGCAACCCCCAAAAATTTAAAAAGTACTTAATTTGTTATTTTGTGGTTTTTTATTTTGTTTTCAGGAACCGTGCCCCAACAGCCAGCGCCCATGTCCAGCGATCTCATGGGGTTGTCGGCCTCGGCCATGATGCCCTCTATCCACGCTCAGATAGCCCAGCCACAAATGGCGGCCCAGGCGCAGTGGGGCGCCTCAAACGGTGAGAGAACAGTAATCAAAGCTTTGGCGTAATTAACAGACCGCAGTTTCGTTTTACCTCACTCTTTTCCAATTGGATATGTAGTTGAATACCGGAATTGACTGTAGAGGGACTTGAACCTGTGACCGCCGGATTACGGCACTCTTACCGACGATGCTCTTACCAACTGAGCTATCCACCTACTACGGCATTTTCCACACAAAAAAACAGCTCTCAGGGCTCGATATCTCAGTTTATACCGTGCACGATTTGCGGAAGATGGATACCCACCAGTGTCCCTGTACCCTATACACTCTGTAGACTATTGTTACCTAACACATTCTACCCTCGGTATCTCTCAAGAATTCTTGAGATTTCGAGAATAAAGTGACCAACACAACAGAGGGGTCCGCTTCGTGATATATCTTACTTAACCCTTACCCTCCAGGGTATTTTGACTAGAAGCCCTGCCAAACGCAGCGACATGCAACACTTTTCTAAGTGAAAAGCCTGCCCAGTGCAGCAAGATCCATCAGGCCAAAAGTCTCAAGGCCAAACTGCCTCAGAGTCTGTGGTCCCCGAACACAGCAGGATACAACTGGGGCATTGTTCAATGGGAATAGCTCTCATTGTTTCAGACGCGGCCATTCATGCACTGTTGTTGGTAGCTGAATGCATCAAAGTGCACCAGACTTTTCAACGTGATGCACTGTGTTGCACCTGGCAGGGCTAGGGTTGAAATGGCTCAGTTGGTAGAGCTCCGGTACGGTAATCCAGGGGTCGCAGGTTCAAATCCTGCCACTGCCAATTTTTTGTTTGTTCAACTTTAAAATTATTATGTATATGCCTTGCTGTTTTTCTTTCAAGGTTTTTATGAAGTTTTCAAGATTGTGTTTAGCTCACTACTAATATGCTTTCATCGTTAATACATTTAACACATGACACTCTAACAGTTACTGCGTCATTTTGCACACTGTTAATAGTTGTTTCAAGAAAATCTGTGTTCAATGTTATGAAACAAGATTTTTTTGTGTCGAGGAATTTTCTTGTCAACTTATTAGTGACTATTTCTAGGATATATCCATGTTTTATTGTCTTCAACTAAGGAAGATCTCTGCAATTCTGTGAAGTTTAATTTGTAGATTCAAGAAAGAAAAAGACCTGTGACATAATGACGTCACGCTTTGTTGACATGTGCGCTTTCTTACGGGAGCTTGGTGGCTGTCGTACCCACCTGGCTCCATGCAGAAGTGCACATTCAGCAAGATGAATCAAGTCTCGGGAACTTTGGCGGCGCTATCCAGGAAATTTCGAGCATGCCTCACATGTGTTCATTAACTCAAATTCAGCGTGCGAGGGGTATGTATTGCTCAGAATATCCTGGGTAGTGCTGCCAAAATTCCCAACACTAGATTTGATTCATGTTATTGATGGCGACCTCTACTGCGGAGGTGGCTTAACTGCACTTGTCAGTAGAAAAAGGAAAGTCTGTCATGAGCTGATGTGGCCCATCAGGCCAGTGTGTTTAACTCTCGTTTCAGTAGCATGAAATGACTTAGAATATTTCTATTCCTCCTGGATGGGATGCCAGTCCATTGCAGGCTACTCCCCAGCTAATGCCGGTACCCATTTATACTCCTGGGTGGAGAGAGGCAAGTGGGGATGAAGTGGCTTGTCCCAAGGACACAACATATGGCCAGCGGCTGGATTCGAACCCATGACCCTCTGATCATGAGTCGCAAACCCTAGCCACAACACCATACTCCCCCTTGTCAGGGACCGGTTGTATTAGGGAGGGGGGAACAACAGGGCTTGAATCAAGACTAAGGTCCACCCACAAATGTGTAAAGCTGTGTGTTTGGTTATGTGCTCTAATTGTAAGCACCTTTTCTTTTTATTTCTGCGCACCCTTTTGGATTATTTCCGTCTTTAGTCCTGGCAGCTACGTCCAGCTCACCGCTCACCATCCCGGCCCCGGGCTCGCCCCTCAGGGCCTGCACCTCGGCACCCTGTAGTTACAAGGACTCGTTTGAGCCCTTCGGAAACGCTCAAACAAGTAATCAAACAAAGATGTCTTGTGATTTTAGTTTTGTGAAGTGAGCCGACCGTAAAATATGTGTTTTGTGTTTGGAGTTAATGTTGTATTGTATCAGCGTTTGATGAATTGAAGGTATTATCACCCCGGTTTTGTTGTACCCCGTCATCCTTTATGTGTGAGGACTAGGACCAATGGGTTACTGTGATACCGATAAACCCGAGGACCTCAGCTCAAGTCCTCAGAAGATTTCCGTGTACAATTCTTATGGGACATGTTGAGAATTTTTTTTTAGTCCACACAACGTAGAAAATAAGGGTCCTCAGAAGCATAGTGAATTGTCAATTTGGCTTAAGAGTGAATGACTTGCTCTTGACTTGTGAGGACATGTGAGGACTTGTGGGGACTTGTGGGGACTTGTAAGGACTTGTGGGGACTTGTGGGGACTTGTAAGGACTTGTGGGGACTTGTGGAGACTTGTGGGGACTTGTGAGGACTTGTGGGGACTTGTGGGGACTTGTGGAGACTTGTGGAGACTTGTGAGGACTTGTGGGGACTTGTGGAGACTTGTGGAGACTTGTGAGGACTTGTGGGGACTTGTGGGGACTTGTGGAGACTTGTGGAGACTTGTGAGGACTTGTGGGGACTTGTGGGGACTTGTGGAGACTTGTGGAGACTTGTGAGGACTTGTGGGGACTTGTGGGGACTTGTGGAGACTTGTGGGGACTTGTGGGGACTTGTGGGGACTTGTGGGGACTTGTGGGGACTTGTGAGGACTTGTGGGGACTTGTGGGGACTTGTGGGGACTTGTGGGGACTTGTGAGGACTTGTGGGGACTTGTGGGGACTTGTGGGGACTTGTGGAGACTTGTAAGGACTTGTGGAGACTTGTGGAGACTTGTGGGGACTTGTGAGGACTGTGGGGACTTGTGGAGACTTGTGGAGACTTGTGGAGACTTGTGAGGACATGTGAGGACTTGTGGGGACTTGTGGGGACTTGTGGAGACTTGTGGGGACTTGTGGGGACTTGTGAGGACTTGTGGGGACTTGTGAGGACTTGTGATGACTTGTGAGGACTTGTGAGGACTTGTGGGGACTTGTGAGGACTTGTAAAATCAGTTTTTCATACTTGACGCAACTGTCACTTGTTGAACCATCGACACGTCTGTTGCATGAGTAAAAAATGTGAATTGATTCTAGAGCGTTTGCTGTGAAGTGCTGGTCTGTGTGTTGGTGTATTTGTTAACTTGTTTTTGTGTGCACTTAAAATGGCCGAAATTCATTAAGTTTGCCTTGCAAATATTTGACTTCTGAAGTTACTATAATAGTACATGTACAATAAAAACCCATCAAGCTACATGTATGCGCTAATAACCAAAACCCTCCTTTTTCTCTCTTCTCCCTGCGACCAATTTCACAACCCCATAACAAACACATAAACAGAGGACAACAACCCTTTCCATGACCCTGAGCCCTTTGAGGCCCAGTTCCCGGACCCCCCTATGAACCACTCGTCAGGCCCGCCCCCCTCTTTCCTGGACGCTCCCGCCCCTATCGACCTGTTCCCGAACTTCCTTGACGAGAGCATTCTGGATAAGGAGGACAAAACGGCGCAGCTCGAGTCCGTCTTCGGAGCGCCCCCTATCTCTCCGTCCTGCACGCCAAAATTTCACAAGCCGCAGGAGGGGAAAAGTATATTGATCGTTTTCAGGTTCCAGTGAGGTCTGTGGTGACATCAGGCAACATGATGTTGCCGCAATCCTGAATTATGTACATGTACACCCCTCCTTACAGATCACATACAATTAAAGATGATTTTTTTTATATGTAGCTGTCCTGTGCATGTTAGCTGGCTCACAGAAACATTCTCCTGAATCGATTGACTGCTCGAGATTGTGGTCTTAAAATGTGTTCATTGAGGCACCTGTTACGCTGAAGAAATCAAATGAGAATCAATCAGTTCATTAGCCTTTTGAGATACGATGCACACAATAGGGGGCACTATTTGGCGTGGGTGAACTCATGTATCAAAACTATAAACAGAACTACTAAAATATAGTCACTCTAAATAGCACCCTCTATTGTGTCAGGCTGCGGAATTGCACAAACTTTCAGACAGTACGCTTCATTATATTATAAGTTATCCGAGTGGAACACTGAATAATGTAGTGCGTCTGTGTCCCACATACCACGAGGCCGAAGGACGGGTGGTGATGTGGGACACAGACGCACTACATTTTCCGTGCTCCACGAACGCGAGCGTAATAACGAAATTATCTTCAAGCAAACTTGACGCACAGTGAAGATGGAACGCGCACGCTGTACACAAACTTTTCAGCGGTTATCCTATCTGCACGCACGTGTTTTGCACGGGCGGAATGGCGCTAGAAAGCGAAAAGCGCAAAATACGCAGTGTGCAGGGTGGACCAGGCCATGGTATGTAGCACGGCGGCTTAAGATAATAGGAATTAGCTAACAGGCATGCACATGGCAGCCTACAATAACCTCATACATGTATACATTTTCTTGTGGACCCTACGTGTTTCTTTTAGCATGAACACTGTCGTGTTCCCTGTTGTGCCTGTAAACCATGCCTGTAAACCCACCTGTTTGCGGTGGTATCTATAGCTGTACCGGTTGTTGAGTATGATATTTGTAGTTCTAACCCCACTTCAGGAACACAGAAACAGCTGATGTACCGGTACTATCAGTAATCCCACGAGTACAAGGGCTACATGGAATAATGTAGTGCGTCTGTGTTGCATGTATGCCAAGAGGCCAAAGGCTGTGTGGATATGCAACACAGACGCACTACGTTTTCCTTATTCTAGGAGCTCGAGTGCAATAATGTTTTTACCGTCCTGCAGACTTGGCACATAGTAAAGATGCAACACATGCGCTGTGGTAATTTTTCAGTTGTTATCCCACTATGCGTACAGCAGGAAAACAGATCTAAGAAGACTACGCAATATGAGATATCACTCTGATGTTGTGCCATGGATCGACCAATCGGGATCGAGGATCAAAGTTTCCTTGAACACAAAGTGTAAAAGATAACCAATCGCTGTTAATTGTTCATGTTCAAATGTAATAATAGTTGACTTAATATTAGACTAACATAAGGAAGAAAAAGATGATGTAGAATGCATTATATGTATAGGTAGAATTTACTGCAGGAATTAATCTCCTTGAAAATACTGTATCTAGATTGTTGACGTCCGATATAATGAACTGTTACTGTAGTAGCTTGCTTGTGTCCAGTGTCATGTCCCCCCGAAGTGTGCTTGTACTAGTGCTGTGCATTTTGGAATAATTTAGTATTCGGTTATTTGAAATTGGATTTAATCGAATACTAGGATATTCAAACATTGACATTGAAGTAAGGGAAAAAATAGGAATATGTGTGTATCGGTATGTGAGGTAGCTGACTAGATGATTTTCGACAGATATTAAAGATGTGAATTAAGGCTAATATTCCTCACGGGAGCTCTCAAAGCATACATCTCAAAGTATCTGTCCACAAAAATCTGGCATTGACGAAGAATAAAACCACTGAACTTTACTTTAGGAATAAATTACATCACCAACTCCTCTTGTCATCTTGGGTGGCTTGTGCGTAAAGCGCTCGCCTCTCACCAAGGTGACCACGGTTCGAATCCTGGCCGCGGATCGCATGTGAGTAGAGTTGTGCGTTGGTTCTCTCTGTGCCACACGGGGTTTTCTTTTACCTCCCTCCGGAAAAATCAAACACTTTCAATCTCAGGCTGTGCTCCGTGGTCATATATGGGTCGATGTGGCCGGCAGCCATAGGCGCCTTCACATGCCAGCGGCCCGACCACGTTGTAGCCGCGTCCTTCCCAATTCAGCATCCCAGCTGCGAGTAAGGATGATTAGCCTCCCAAATTATTACTATTATTATTATTATTATCTTCTCGAGACAGCTCACTTTTTTTTTTGAATATTCTATCTAATAAAATGCTATTCAGATATGCTGTGGATGATCGAATATTCGGATATCTGTTTATTCGGCACAGCCCTAGCCTGTACACTGTATTGTAACACTTTGACGCATGAACTTTAACATTGTCATCCATAAACTAACCCGTATTAACACACTAATCTCAGCATTATACAGTACTCTTGTGTGGAGTATGAGCCGGCTCAAACTCATTGATCTAACACTGCATAATAACACTGTAACCATTGATTTACTCACAGACAACGCAGCCATGGCTAACGCGCCTAGCCTGGCACCCACTGCGGACCCAGTCTTTCCTACAGGATTCCCCTCGTACGAGGGAACCCAGGCTAGCTCCCAAGGTGTGTGTGTGTGTGTGTGTGTCACTGGTTGAATCAAACGCTTGCATCTCTTTTCACATCTCCAGCCGCAGACTTCAGAAATATTCAACTAGCCCAGGTGCCCTCTGGAGACATGCACACAATAGGGAACAAAAGATTGTATACGTCTCCACAAGGCAATTTCTATAGATGAATACGTCTCCACAAGGTTATCACGAAATAAATATATGGACTTTACTCATAAATTAGGAATTTCCATGGTATGTTGATCCGTCGCAAATGGAAGAGTTTTAGAAAAGGGATATTAAGTCCGAATTTCAGCCAAGGAAATTAATAAGAGCATTTTGAAACTACACTTTCAAACTTGAAAACTTTACTACACGAGAACAAAGAAATGTCTCCACAAGGATACAAATTCCAGTATTTCTGTAGTAATCAACCCAAGTAAAAGCCAAATTTTCAGAAGATTTCTCCGATGCCAAAATAGAAGAAGCAACTTTTTTTTTAGTTGAAATAAGACAGCCAACAATTTGTGGGATTAATAAAAAAAAATATTGAATTTGTTGAAGAGGACGAACAAGGTTGATAGTGTGTCTCCCCAAAAAATGTAGCAGTCAAATAATTTTTTTTCTGAGGAAACATAATTATTTTTGGTACAAAAAAACTACCATGAGATGATAGAGGTCTCTACCCTTGACAGGATCATTCTGTGTGATTTGGACCTTTTATTTAAATGTTACGGCAAAGCTTGTAAAGACTGTCAAAGACCATTTGGGCCACTTTCTTCACCTTGGTATGTGAATGCCTTTCATTAGATACCAAGTGGCCCAACTTGGAATTCAAGTCATTTCATTTAATTAGCTGTATCTCTGGACTGGGGTGTCCAAATGAGACGGGATAAAGACCATTTTGTAGAGTATTTACTACACCTTCAGACTCTCTAACTTCTGCCGAAAGAGAGTGCTAGTATTTTTAATATTTATGGATTGACTGCTACATTTTTTGAAGACACCCTGTATTACCATATGTTGATCATATCTTGTCAATTTGTACACGGTCAGTGAACGTTGAAATCTATCTGTCCATCTCTGTGTCGGATTAAAAACTATCCCCCAACAGCCCACGGCAAATCCTCTGCTGATTTCCCCCAAACCGATCCTTAGAATAACAAACAGAATGTCCAGCACCCGTTTTCGTTGTCTGTGCTGGTTGCTGTTCCGAATTGAGATGCAAGGGTTTGGGTTTTTTCTTTCAGTTCTACTCGTAGTTCCTGAGGTGCAGGGATGGTTGGACTACATGTAGTTCATCCCTAAGGTTTCTCTATCTCTCACGTCATGAACTCTTCCAGTTTTGAAAGCTTTCAGACTTAATACCCTCCCACACATCTTGACCTTTCTCTACATCTGATAGCATTTGGAAGCATAATGTCGGCTAGCACAGCGCTGCTAGCCGTACTGCTGCATGTAGGTAGATGCTTAAAAAAGTAGATTTTACAAAATGTACATGCAAAAACTGCTACATTGTAATTTTTATAACTAGAGTCCACCTCATTTTTTTGTAAAATAGAAGGGATATTTTAGCTGTTTTGAGTTACTTTTAGCAAACTATGGTGGGTGATTTACTTTTTTTTAGATACCGAAATTTATGCCCTTTACCAGTTATAGCTGAAAATGGCCATGAAGGACTGTTTTGAGCCAAATACACTGCAAATACTTTCAGACTGACATAATCGTTGAAATTCATCATCCTGAAGATGACCAGAGCATACTGGTCGAAACGTTGAGAAAACCCTCAGGTTCCTTTCAGAACCACACATCTACAAAAGAGTTGTTTCCCATGGTGTTTACGTAAATCCAATCTTATAGAAATGCATTCCTTTTTGGTTTGTAATTGAACATGAAGCATGTGTTTAATAGTCTGCAGTAGGTAGTTTTGGACAGTGCGCAGTTCATCATCATCTGCTTCTCCGCATGGCAACTCTGCATTGTGTTTTTTTGTAGTGTGTTAATTGTAGTGTTGCTTGACACTTGCAATATTCTCATAAACATTTGAACTGTTCATCCAATCAAGCATGAGATAATTCTGCCATTGATGTACATGTCATTTACTTAACCCTAACCCCCTAGTAGTTCCTCAGAACTACCCTGCTAAATCCAACAGAGTCCAACCAGAGTTTCCTGCTCAATCCACTGTGCCTTATGTTCAGTTGTCTGCTGAATCCAACAGAGTCCAACATGGCGTTATAATGCAGTTCAGTTGCCTGCTGAATCCCACATTTTGCATCAGGAATGTATACAAGGGGTTTACTGCTCAAACCAACAGGCTCCATCGGGTATATGACATAGTTGGATCCTGTTGGAATCAGCAGGGTTCATGTTTTATTTCCTTTGAATGTGTTACACTCTCTGATCTGAAATCTACATTTTCCATCATAATCGCTGCAATAGTACCTTTTTTTTGGACCCGGTACACTTATCATTCCATGAACTGAAGCATTCATATGCAAGCAAATCTTTCAGTCGGCTAGAAAAACTGCTACATTGTACATGTATGCATGTCACTTCCATAATTCACACTTGGCCTTTCAAAGTAAAATCCTGGCAACATTCATTTCAGTGTACCAGAATCTCTGTGGATATGTATTTGATTGATCAATTGCTTTATTGCTACATATGATGCATAGAAAGCATTATCAAACCCAACAACGCTCCACCAAATGAGCTCACCCTAACCCAAACTCAACGGCACTCTACCAAATGAGCCTCACCCTAAAGCCCGGTTCATGCGAATGCGAAGCGAATTTGACGTCATGAAACATTTGCTGCGAAATTCCCCCATGTTGAAATATGTATTTTACGAATTGGCAGTGCGAATACTTGCCATGACGTCACAAATTCGCTTTCGCTTTCGTGCCGAGTATGAACCAGGCTTATCCCTAATCTGCACTAAACCTTACCCTAACTGCAACCTGCTCTAACCCTAAGCTAACCCAACCCTAACCCAACCCCAACCCTAATCCTAACCCTAATCCGAACCCAACCCTAACCCTAATATTTGTGAATGTAGCAGGAAAGTTCCCTCCAATTGGTATTACTACCCTTCCCAAATGGCAGAAACAAAGATGCACATTTATTTGTACCTTAATTTCCCCCAAGTAACCCCCAGTCATACCTTTTACATGAAGCAAGTTCGATCCAGGACAGTTTGCCAATCAGTGGTCGATTTGTGCCGTAACTTACACCTGTGCGAGTCACAAAATAAATGTGCAACCATCTCTGGTCAAACGATGGTCAAAACGTCATCACCAAACTTCTTGATCCCTGGTTCTCCGCTGAACGATACGATGCGTGCAGCTACAGCATTGGTAACCAGTGATGCCACCAATGCCATCAGACTGGTTGTAAAAAGTCGACTAGTCGTTGGCTAACCAGCATACAATTCAACTATTGTTAAAGGCATGTAGGATCATTTGCTTGTCATGCGCTCTGTTTGTTTCCAATAATAACACCACTCAAAATCGACAGAAGAATGTTCAAAACCTAACCTGTTGAAGTTTCAGCTCAGTGGATATTACACTTTTTGAGAAAACAGTGAAAAACCATGCACAACCTTTTGATCACGAAACACGATTTCGTCAATAGCACTCTGTATTTCCAAAAATCAGTCAATTGACTGATCGTTGGAAATCACCAGCATTCCTTGATTTCTTCGAAGTGAAAGCAAGCCAGACGGAATAATTTCACAGGGTGTTTCGTACCAGTAAAGTCTTTAATCCAAGTAAGCGTGTTGATCATAATTGGGTAGGTTACTTTTGGGATAAATGCAAATGATCCTATATGCCTTTAAATAGTTCCTAGTCGAACTTGCTCCAGCATTTCCGTGGTTTTCGTTTTATTTTGTTCCGTTCATATCCTCTTCATCCCATCCCCACTCCCTCTCATACAGGCATCACAAACAACAATGACATCGGGGCCAAC
>JASAOE010000190.1:0-25000 GCA_029964075.1 Patiria pectinifera
CGCCCTCTGCTGGGTACCATGGATGGTAAGAAAAGTTAGATTTCTTCGAGTCAGATCCTTTCCAGAGCCACTGACCTAGCTCGCCCCCTGGGATAATTTCATTTTTAAAGGACAGTTGTGTGGATGTCTACATCCAACTTTTACATGCTCTTCCCCAACAAACGTAATTAATTTCGTTTAAAACCTCTTTAAATTCGTGCACGTGTGGCAGCCCGCACAAAAGGGCGCTCAATGGGCCTTTTTCACAAGTTGGCCATTTTTGTCGAGTTCCCTGAATGTATTTCATTAATTGTTAACTGTTGAATGGGATGGCGCCAGACTATTGATGCAGGCACAATGCAGCCTTATTTTACTGTCATTTTTTTTTAAATCTGGCTTTAAACATTAGAGAACGTTTAATTACAAATTTCAAATTATTCATTGAAGCAGACTGGAATTAATTAGTAATTAACTTGCTTTCATTTCTCTACACAAGTTCCAGAAATCAAGATTTTGCCTCACTTTCAATCCAATATGGCCGACTCGTGAATAAGGCCCATGTTAACAAAGGGTCTCATGATACACTGGTCTCTTTGGGGGGTGTTTCTCTCCCAAATGACATTGTCTACATCTTGCTATTCACAGATAACGACCATCTTGATAAAAGTTGGATCGGAGACGACCCTGCAGGGGGACCTGTTAGCCACTCGCCTTCTCCTAGCCAACAGCGCTTTCGACCCCTTAATCTTCATGGTTACCAGCGAGGCCTTGTGCTCCCGCGTCCGCAAATGGACCACGCGGTTGTTACGACGGCTGTTTCGTGTGACCCGGACGGACAGCGTGCTGCAGCTGAATTCTGCAGTGGCCCAAGAAAACACTGACGCTACCACGTGTCCCAATACAGGTAAGAGTGACCCGAGTTAGGCCTATCCGTAAGCGCTGGAGGGCGCTGTAAAGACGCCCTTTGGGTATGTGACCACAGCACACTCACGAGGTCGCCTCCATAGACTGGTCCCCGTATTTTATGAAGGCTGGGACCAGTCTACCCGTCAATGGAGAAACCATTGTGGACGCTATTATGGGTGCGTTCGAGTAGCATATCCGGATCGATTCGGGTAAAGGCAGACGGGTTAGCCACGACAGCCGGGCTAGTCGAACGCTCAACCGCGGGCCATCAGGATCCTCACGTGATGTCCGTAGCCACGGCCGTAGCCACTGACAAAACACCCGTTTCTGACTGGATGGGTCTTCGATTCAGATTTACTACTTTTTAGTCATTGCATATATCAAAAAAGTCGTTCTGGAATACATGAGATGACACTTCGAAAGATGCGCATGCGTGAAAGAGCCTTGTTTTCAAGTTGCGATAAAAAGTTTCAGAATGGCGGCAACGTGTGCAATAGTAAACGTAAGCGCTGTCACCACTGCTCATTTCGCACGTGATTTCCAAACGTTAGTTTTCTTTCCTAATAATTCTTGAATCAGGATGGTCAACGGGTCAACGCAGGCTAAGCTGCTAAGGTATAGGCCCTAAACCCGTACACGTGGCGCCAGTAAAAAAAAAGCCACGTTCCAGAGTCGCCTAAAAACCCTTGAAATGTTTATACGCGACATGTCATTTCCGGGTATTATGAAGTACTTACATTAACGAAGCGTTCTGTTTATTTAGGAAAAACGTCCTCAACTCAACAAACGTACGACTACGAGCACAGCTTTTGACATTCTGAGGCCGGTCACGCACGGTACGCTGGAACTCTGTGTCATGTGCGCGCAAAATGGTATAGGAGCCGTCCTGGTACCCGTATAATCGCGTGCGAATATATTTCGAGTGTTTTTTTTGGGGGGGGGTGACTCTGGAAAGTGGCGTTGTTATTGTCAACCTATGTCAAAAAAATCAAAAAGTGACGTTAAAATGCAACATTGCTAAAGTGTTGCACGAAATGCAAGGAATTTCACCAAAATACGCCATTAAAATCGCATTTAGACCTCACGTGTTTCATTTAATCTATCCAGGGATCGAAAATACTGAATTCAGTGATTACGACGATCGCATTCCGTGCTTTGGCATGTGCGCCGTCTAGTGGCGATACTGTTTTGATCGCAATATCAGAACGAGGCTAAGATGGCCGCCAAAGTGTAAACCCGTGTAATAACTTAATAATTAATGACCTTTACACATCCAATAAAGTTGAGTTTTGGGTCCACTTGACATTTCCGCTGCCCGGCCGCCATATTGTCCGTTTCTTGGGGTGAACAACGCATGCGTGTGACGTTTTCCCACCAGTGACTCTGCACACGAGCAAGGTGTGGCCCGGGTGAGCCCCGAGAATGACGTCAGCGCTAATCGAACATCACGGGGCTGACCCGTGTCGACCCGGGTGAGCTAAACGAACGTACCATATAAAAAGCAACTGCCCCGTGACGCATTACCTCAACAAGAGCTAGCACAATGCTTTCGCCATCGAAGGGGGCCTTCGTGATTGAATTGATACCGTGCCGGGATTGGTCAATAAAGAGACTAGTTACATTATCTTACAAGTTTACATATATTGCTACAACTAAAAATAGTAATTTATACAAAAGATTTTGAAGTACATTGTAAATGTACTGAATTAGGCCTACTCAATAAATAAACGGGATTTGTAAAGCGTTTGTACACATACTTAAAAGGTGTTGTTATAAATCTATAGCGTATTACCGCGTTGGTGTAGAGCATTACAGCTTTTGCAGTTTTCCCCAAAGCAAGCGGAATTTAATACCATGAGAATTTTGATGCGGTTAAAACACGGTAATATTATGAAGTTAATATTGAGTGACATGCTGAGATTTTGGAGTGAAGTGGCACTGTGGGTGGAAAAAAAAAAAAATTTGGTTGAGGCCCATGATTAAATTTCGTCAGCCAAGATAACTACCGACGCGAGCAAAAAAGTAATGCATAAAAGAAAAGTAATTTAATATGATTGTAATTCGATAGATGTCACGCAGTAGAGAATCAATGCAATTTCATATCTCCGTGTGCAGTTGTTCCCTTAAATGTTCACGACCTTTTTTAAGATCTGAAGTAGAGTACTATTTCCCGTTGGCATTGGGTATCAAGTCGCTTGTGATCAGACAGTCCTTCGGCTGCATAGATGCGCATCGGTGACCGCCTTGCCAGTTATTTGTACAATGCATAATAATAGACTTAGCTCTCTGGATTTTGCTTCAAACATCCGTTCGTGTCAATTCGTATCTCCATTTTGACGCTTGAAGCTAAGGGAAACGTGGCAATGTCTCTGACTCGGTCATTACGCACGACGTTGTTATTTAAGTCTTCGAAACCTCCCCGGGTTTCAGTTGTTTTTATGGGGGAGACATGTATACTCTAACCATCCACCCACACACGAGATATGATTTTTAGGTTGTGGCAACCTTTTATGCGTACGTTCAACCTTTTCAGGCCTCATGCAATGAATTTTATACTTTTTTGAAGACATCTTTTGTGCGATTTTCCATTCTTCTGCAATGTATGAAAACTGTTTGACATCCCTTTTTGATCATGTTGTTGTGAAGTGCATTTTTTTTACGTATAAAATTTTTCATGTTTTCTCTGACAACCGAGGGCGCTGTTGCTGTGATGACATCTTAAGGCACACTGTTCAGTTGAGGCCTACTGGTTTTTCTTTACAAATTGTGTATATAAACGTTTGCTCATTGGAAAGATTTGTGCGTAAAGATTGCACATAGTCGTACTGCCATGTACTTAAACTACAACAAATCACCAAATTGCAGAAAATGTACCGCTGACTTGAATGACATCGCAGTTTTGCTCATAAATATTATTGTCATTTAGCATTAAACCAAAAAAGGCACCAAAAACACCCTTAAAATGACAAGCTGAAGATTGAAAATAGAGTTAAATTTGACACAAAGTTGCCTTTCGTTTCACTGTCAACTCACTTCACCTTTTTTATTGTGTATTTATTTATTTATTCAATGAAACCAACAGCGGTTATCCGCCATTTTTCATGTTTCTTACATTAAATATACTTGGTATACATCAAATATTATACAAATTCCAAAATCCTTACAATTAAAAATTCATCCAAAAAAACAACAACAACAACAACAAAAAGAACAAACAAAAAGACAAAAAATACAATTGTCGGAGATATAATACATGAAAAGACATATTCAAAAACAGCAAAAACAAAAACCAACAATCAAGCACCCCAACAGACAGACATACCACCGACAAACAGACAGACAGACATCGGACAGACATACAACATGACAGACAGATAGACAAACAAACAAAGACCCCAACACCCCCAACAAACACAAATCCCTTCATAACCTACAAAAAAGACATACGCGCAAACACAATAAGGAACACGATAGCTGGTAGCTACAGGGTGGGTAAAAAATGCATTAATGCAAAGAAACCATCTTTTTTCAAAACCAAGTTAAAGTTTTGAAGTTTTAAAACTTTGTAAGAATGACGCATGCGCTAGTCACCTTGTGTGGAAAAAATGAAGTTAATCGCATTTACTATTTGTCTTTTGTGAACCTTGTTACTGCGGTGCCCGATTTGCGTGTTTGTCCACGAGGCGTCTAAAAATAATTACATAAGAGCACAAAATGCGTCCACCAGAGCCGTTCTTTCCATGAGGTCTGGAGCTGATGAGACGTGCATTGCCTTGCAGCGTTGCCAATTAATTAGGACACAGCTGCGATTGTGTGAGCAATGAAGGACACCGTAATTAGTAAGGCAGAGAAACGTTGCATAAGGCCAAAAAAAGTCTCCGGTTTCTGGTATGCGCGCGCGTCGCCGTAGCCATGCGCGTCGGCAAAATGAAAAAAATTTTTTTTTTCAATGAAAGATGATGTCTTATGAAGCCCGGGAAGGGACAGGGTGGAAATTTTTTTTGGAATTTGCTAATTCGTGCGAACGAATTAGCAATTCGTGGGAACGAATTAGTAATTCGTGCGCACGAATTAGTAATTCGTGGGAACGAATTAGGCCTAGTAATTCGTGCGAACGAATTATTAATTCGTTCCCACGAATTAGTAATTCGTGCGAACGAATTACTAATTCGTTCCCACGAATTACTGGAGTTTGTTAATTCGTTCCCACGAATTAGTAATTCGTTCGCACGAATTACTAATTCGTTCGCACGAATTGCTAATTCGTGCGAACGAATTAGTAATTCGTTCCCACGAATTAGTAATTCGTGCGAACGAATTAGCAAACTTCAAAAAAAAATTCCACCCTGTCCCTTCCCGGGCTTCATAATGTCTCAAAACCGCCAACCTCACTGGTTTGACTGGAATCCTAATGCTGCATAATTTTTACGTGTTTTTAGATTGGGTTATGGTCGAGAATAAGCTTTATGTGGCCTCTCTGGACTCCCATATATTTGCACTAAGTTTAGTCGGGCACTATTTGCAGTCATCAGCCGACATTTCAATGATTTGAAGCAAAAAAATCAGGTAAACAAATAAAAAAGCCGCGTCGCCGCACCACATTTTGGCAAGCTCCATACCAGAAACCGGAGACTTTTTGTTTTGGCCTAAACACAAAGAAGTGAAACAGAAAAATAAAGCTTGAGCTAAGGTTTAGTCAGTTTTAAATCTGTGCTGTCTATGATGTCTTTATTGCACCGTTTCCGCTCTTATGCAAAATTCTGATGCCTCGTGGACAAAAATAAATCGGGTACCGCATCAGTGAAAAGTTCACAAAAGACAAACGATAAATGCAATTAACTTCATCTTTTTCACACAACGTTACTTACGAATACGTAATTCTTACAGAATATAAACAGTTCAAATCTTCAAAACTTGGTTTTGCAAAAAGAAAGATGCTTCGCATTATTGCAGTTTTTGACTCACGCTGTATAACCTTATATAATCAGAACTTCTATATTCTGTCAGAAATTTGGTGAAAAATAACCAGCATCGTTGTTAATTGTGGTAATTCAGGTAGTGATGTTTTGACTAGTCTGGTTCCCTGAACTGACGCCCTCCCCGACCTCTTAATAGAAGATTCTTTATAATAATCAAAACGTTTTGGTCTAGGAACCAGATTAAAATTTTGACCAAAGTTGGACACCAACGTTAGCAGCAATTACCCATTTCATTGAGATTGTGCGACTGTTTGAAGTTAGATTTTTGTTTAATTTTTTTGTAGGCTTTGGTAAGTTCCAAGTGACCACAACATCGAGTCTGTCAAGTCTGAATCAGACCTTCGGGCCCGTCATCACGGTGACGGAGGCACCGAGCAGCACGGGCGATCTGCCGAGCTGTGACGGCTCACCTTCTGGAGGAAGCGCGGTCATGAGGCAGGAGCTCGGCGCTTCTTCTGAAAGTCTGGTACCCTGGCCCTGATATGATGTAGAGATGCTTGAGTGAAGAACAACCTAAAACCGTGATTCAAATTTGGGACGGTGACGCTAATGGCATATCTTGGATGTTTCCGGAGGGGTGTTGCCTGGGGTATTGAAGTCCAAGATGTTTTTCAAGATGGAGGGGCGAGGCGTTGCACTCAATGCACAAGCAAAACCAAAGGCCTGATGCAGTGAATCAATATTGCAGTAACTATGGAGTGATGAAGTGATTCAGTGAAAATGAAGGAATTTGGGGATCTTTTTTTTTCATTATGTAAATAGTTTGCAATGGTCTGTCGGGATATGGATTGGAGTGGTTACCCACCCTAGCCTGCCCCATAAGATGCATGGTGTGGAGTCATAAAAAAACACGTCGTCTAAAATTTCTTAGTGGTTCACGCATTATAGTGACTAGTAAGCTGCTGTGTGGAACCACTCAACCTCGTGCACTAAATCGATGGTGATGGACGGATTTGAATATTAGAAACGGTGAATTTGAACTGACAAACGTGTTTTTTTTAAGCCAGAAAACCTATGTTTTCATGTAGCGAAACAAAATTAAAATTAGGTGAGCAAAATGCAAACTAACATGGATACAATGACATGTGTGCGTTGGTTCCATTTCATGAACACTAATCTATCATTTTGAATGTTATCAGAATCCCGAGTTGCCAAGGGAGTGGACTCACGAACTCGACCTAATGATAAAGAACGTGAATGCTCTCCTTTTTCAATCAGCATTGTGTGTCATACTAAGGGAATAAATGTGTGCTACGGAGGTCTGGGTGCTGATAATTACCGAGCCGGAGGCGAGGGTAATTATCAGCACCCAGACTCTAAGTGGTATTAAACAGAGTGATAAATACCGACGGAGCACATATTTATTCCCATTCATAAATACCTTTTCGGTAAAAAAAATCATATAATTCGTTCAAAACATCCCAATTTTGTTCAACAAATTCACTTTATGCTTTTTGAAACATCCCTCCTGCAAAATAATGGAGTGTTCAGCTGGCGAGTAAGATGTAAACAACCCTTTTATGGAGATTGACGCGCGCGTATCATGTTCTACGCGATGTCGCGCAGAACGCACCTGGTGCGTTGGGTTTTGCATTTAGAACTATAAAATTCTAACTTCCTGGTAGTGTTGCGCATGCCTACGTGAGGATTGTGAACGTTCAACCAATGAAACGATAAGAGGCACTGGATTTTTAGGAGTCCACATTTTATTGTGACACTGGAAAAGTGTTTAAGACCAGCTAGCCATGTCTTTATCATCCGTTTAAGACTGGCCACGTGATGGGCTCTCGACCAATAGGAATGCGTAAACTGTCTTAGGTATTTATGAATGTTATGTATATGTCTGCGTCTTGATTTTGAGTGCCCTTGACTCTTATCTTAATGTTACTGCCCATCGACTCAGTGGCTTGCCATTGTAAAATATTAACCCGTGGAGTGCCTTGAGCTTACCACTCTATGGAGAAGTATTGGAAGGCGGACAGTCGAAAGAGACAAAAACAAATGAAGGTGGATCCTTCATGTTTGTCTACCACTTAGCACAATGCATGTAATTCCTCCAACGTACATTTTGGCCTCTGCGTTTTTGATGAATGGCGGTTTGCGGTAACACCATGTAAATGAAAGATACCTCTTATAGTGAGTTATCTATCTAACTTTTTGACGAAATAAATGAGATTTGCCGCTTCAATCCTGAAAGTCATATTTTCATTTAAAAAAATCAGTATCGACAAAGCTTTCATGTTCAGCTCAGTTCAATTTATAGTAAAAATGAAAGACAAAATGAGTACAATTCTGATTATGTGAAACGGGTAATTTTGGGAAACATTCGCCTAGGCTTGTGCACAAGAAGTTTCCATCTTTAGTGTCGGTTTACCCCAATTTTACGGTATATTAATGTTTTGGACCACGAGCAATCGACCTATTTGCGGCACTAAATTTGTGCCTCTTAGTAGGAGTTGTGACATTAGGGATGTCCGGTTCGTCTCCCTAAGGTATAATTAATGACGACAAAATGTATCAGAAAGGTACCATTAACAGGTGATTCTTGTAATGATTACAGTCTCGAAACCTGCATGTGCGGTGAATGAGGATCAAGTCAACATTAAGCTAGTATGACCAGCGTGTTCTTCGTGTAATGGCACATTTTTTCCTGTTCATTTCTGTAGAACTAGGGTACTAGTGAATAATTTATCGATATAAATGTGTTTTCCGGATAACAAATTGCCTTTTAACAGCGTCGAACTTTGATTTATAACCGCGCAGTTACGAGTAAACATCAGTCACTTTTATTTCTAATAAACGACGTCTTTTCTCTTTATTTTAATCGAATTCAAGGACTTGACGTCCATTTGTAAAGCAAATTTGTCTTCGAAAATAAACGCGAAACTTCTTCTTTAATACCAAGATAGGAATTGCTGTTCGTATTTTATTTTTTAATAGTACGCACGCTGAAATTCGTGACGTCACTCACTACGTCACCGCGGTGCAACCATAGCTTCAGGAAAGCTTCGGTCGACCGTGAACACTGAGTGTTGTCGCTACCATGGTATTTGTGAACGTGTGGTGACAATCTACTGCAAGGCATTTTACAATGTTCAGGTACTAATTTGTGAAAAAAATGTTTCATAAAATAAGGATGTCAAATTGCTGTCTGTGGTCGTGCGTGTCAAACCTACGTGAAATGCATGGTAATAACGGCCAGGCAATCGCAAGACGTCCAAATTAATAATCTACAGTAAAAGCGATTTGGTAGAATTTAATCCTTCATTTGGAGAGGGAATGCAGGCGCATGCAGGCATCTGTCAAACTTAACCATGGCCTTTGGCTATTAACCTGAAAAAACCGCATTAAATCGGACATTCAGGAATCGAGACAGTTGCAAGTGGATCATTAACCTCAAGATACACTTTATATCGCCCTTGCAAGATGGTCGACACAAAACACACAGCAAGTAGACATAGACACGTTGACATGTTATGGCACAGGTATGGATAGCTACGTAAGGAACAGCTCGCACTTTCCACCGACTAACGACGATTGGGAGAAACTGGGCGACCGTGAATTGTTCGTGGCAATGGCAGTTTACATTTCTCTGCTGTCTGTTTCCGGTTTTGTGGGAAACATCTTGGTGATTGTTTCGGTGGCTATATCGCCGAGGTTGAGGACCACATCCTACGCCTTCATCGTCAATCTCAGCGTGGCGGATTTAGCGGTGAACGTCTTATCCATCCCGCTGCTCGTCCGGTCGTTCCTGGAGTACGGCTGGCCGCACGACCCGCTGTGGTGCCGCTGGGTCTGCTACCTGTTCCTGATGGGGATCGGCGTGTCGCTCTTTACGCTCACCGCCGTCGCTGCCAGTCGCTACTGCCTGGTGGCCTACCCGAGGAGGATCTACAACAGGTGCTGCGGCATGAAGGCTGCAGGGTTGATCGTCGCCAACAACTGGTTCATGTCCCTCCTGCTGGTTCTGATCCACCACTGGGGCAACTTTGGCGGAATCCGCTACATTCCGTCCGTCCGGTTCTGCTTCCTGGACGCCTTCGATGGCGTGTCGTACTGGTACGTGTCCATGGCTGTCGTATGCGCAGTCTGCTTCATACTGATCCCCCTCCTGTACTGCATGACCTTCCGTACTCTCTACGTCAGCCAGAGGCGGTCGCACGCGGCTCGCAGGCGCAACGCATTCGCCAGGCATCGCCGGCAGATCCTGCACCCAGCCGAAATCAAACTCACCAAAATGCTGGCCGTCATTTTCCTGATACTCCTCTTCTGCTGGACGCCCATCTGGGTGACGCACTTCGTGGACACTAGTCCGCATATCCAGAGACTTGGAGTCATGCTCGTGCTAACCAACTCTTCAGTCAACCCTTTCGTGTACGCGTGGCTAAATGAACACTTCAAGCGCGCCTTTAAACGCATTTTGCTTTGTCGAAGACGCCACCGAGCTCGAGTTAAGCCTCTGATACTTTGAAGAATGTTTGTTGGTCTATAGATGGCCAGCTTGAATAGTGGCCTCTTGGTACCTATCTGCTGTCACTTGTGAAGCCACAACCGGGCAGTGCTTTCGTACAGGTTTACCCCGTAACGCCAATGACTGGACTAAATCCGACCCAATGTGTAGTTCAGATGCATAAAAGCCTTCATTTATTGTTGTGAGCTGTGGAATCAGCTTTTGTAGGCTAGCCTTGCTTTTTTGTCATTGCAAAATACTCTGTTTTACTAATGGTTTATATGATATACAAGGATCGATTTAGAATTTTATAGCTGAAAGGCCTCTCGCGTGGTACCGTTTATAGAGTTCGGGATTTCAATACTTTCCAAAATAATAATAATTATAATTCATTCTTACTCGCGGCTGAGAAGCTGAATTGCGAAGGACGCGGCTACAACGTGGTCATCGAGACGCCCGTAAGACAATCGTCATACTGGCGACCCATGTCTGACCACAGAGCACAGCCAGAGACCGGAAGTGTTGATTTTTGCGCAGGGAGGAAAACCAGAGAGCCCGGCGAAAAACCCTCTTGCCGAAATCAGCATTCGGGACATGATTGTTGCTACGTGATGTCACACACTGAATCAACGATTCGCGCTGATGAATAGCAACCGCGCGCGTGCGCGTCGTGTCAACGCACTCGCACCCATTCACGGATTCACCCAATTCAAAACCAACTGCCACTGTAAATTTCCAAAACTTTGTCATTTGACAGATCTTTGGGAATGACCTTCTTATATTATTTCTTCCAAATTACAGCATGCCAGAAGGAATATTTTCACAGGGAGTTTTCGTGTCATTACCATCTTTAAACAAAGTAAGCTTTTAACAACAATTTAGTAGGTTACTTTTTGGATAGATATCAATGGTCTACTTATACCTTTGAATGTAGCTTAAATATCTGATAAGATACCGACTTTTTCTGCGTTGGAATGTAAAAAGAGGAGTCTTTGTTCCAGAACAGAATCAGACTTGCGTTTTAAATGACTGAACACCCAGTACAGTACACTTCTCTTAAGAGAGTGTGCATTAATCTTCAAAAGAGCATGGAATTCATCAAAACGGAGAGCAAATACGGTTAACGTGGCACATGATTGATATCAGTGTCCTGTGTTCTACATGCATGAGGTAGCGGAGCCTTCTTCGGTATTTAATCTTTGCTACTCGCACCCCGATTCGTGTACTTTAACTCGGCAGTGATTGATGTTTCGGCTGTAGCCACGAACCTCGGTCTACCATTACGAAGACGAAACAAGTCTGGCCGTATCTTATGAGCTGATGAATGGAGGCCATTGCCAGGAGACCTTTGGCATTTTCGCTCGGTATCTTTTCACCGAAATGGCTCAGTCGGGACGTTATCGCGTTCTACCGGCCAGGAGAATGTATCAGTGAAATTGCAACTAATTGCTCAAACTGAGGAAATTTAAAAACATTGGTGATCATTAATTTGGTTATTTTAAAATGAAAACATGGAAACATGTATTTTGTCTGTCGAAAGCATGTTTTATTTGCCCAAACGCGTGTTCACACTAGAAATATCCATTTAAATCTGAGAAACACAAAAATAATTACAAATTTGTAGCAATATGTAAACTTGGGTCACTATTTTGTGGATTCACGTCTGTTTACCCCCAACAGCGCCACCAATCGGTAACAAAATGGCATATTGACGCAGGCTGGAGCCATATCACAGTGCGATGTTACATGAGATAGGCAAATGCTGTTTGATATTAATGGCAAAAGCAATCGCTTCGTACGCTCACAAAATGTGAAAACCCGTGTACATGTATATGCACCATTAGACATACTTTGTAGGCTCATAATATTGTAGCCGATTAAGAGGAAAATGTTGGGCAGTAAAATCCCCAAATCGCCATGTTCGGGTCGTTTTTAGTCCAGCCACGAACGCCCTCAGCTGCTTAATGGTTGCACCAACACGCACACGTACACAGGCTGCCTTGTAAAACAGTGCAATTAATTTCAGTTTATTTGAACAGTGGTCGAAGCTTTTAGCGAAATGCGATCATCGACAACTGAATAAATATTTTAGAAGCGGGATGTTTGATCTTAAGTAAATCTCTTTACTGTAACAAATGCCACTTTATCATTGCATTCCTGAGGTTGCTCCAAACTGTTTCTACATGACGACTTATTTCCGCTTGCACCCAATGATAGGAGCATCTGCATTTATCCCAAAAGTTACCTGCCGAATTATTTTCAAAAAGCTTACCGGGATTAAAGATCGTACTGGTACTAAACACTAGTGAAGTTATTCCGTCTGGCTTGCTGCCTAGAACTAGAAATGTCTATCATTATGTGATTTCTAAAAAAAAAAAGATCTGACCGCTAAGTCATGTTTCGTGATCAAAAGGTTGTGCATGGTTTTTCACTGTTTTTCTCGGAAAGTGTAATATCCACTGAGCTGAAACTTCTTCGACAAGTGTTTGGACGTTCCTGATCTTCCTTGGATTTGGAGTGCTGTTATTATTGGAAACCAAAACTGCATGAAAATCGAATGGTCCTATATGATTTTAAGGATCCTATAATGCATAACTAGTTCGGTCATTTTCAAAATGGCTGCCATTGCTTGTTATCCTACCGATATTTTGTCAATGGACATTTTTCTCATGACATTCTCTGACTGTGTGCCAAATGCCATGCTTGTATCATCAAAGGTACATGCCCATCAAATATTAATTGCCCTATCTGCCCCACTAAACAATGGAACTTATAGCGACGGTTAAAAACGGAAAGAGAGAATTCAAGTATGCAAATATCTTGGCTTGCACGGTTGACGGATAAATATATCAGTGTGATCGAGCTGAATTACGGAAATAAAACTCAAAAGCATGAGATTTAGTACCGGTACTGGATGAGCCCTAATAATGACCAAGCCGTATTCTGCTGAAGGCGCCACTGTATCTAATACATTCGATCTATTATGTCACCAGCAAAATGGTCACACATTATTACCTAAGGGTCAATTATTAATAGAAGAGGGTTTTAAGACTTGTCCTATCGGCGCAGAAAACAAACAGAGAAATCGAAACGGAGAGTGGGGGAGAGAGAAGATAGTGTACCTATGAGTTTTTCACACTACGCCATGGACAGCAACATGGATAGCTATCAGTTCGCTAACAGCTCCACCGCCCCAACTTCCATTCCGTCGCAAAACTCGGACAGCTTCGGCGAACGCGTTGGTGTCACGGTGTACGTTGGCTTGCTGGCTGTTGTCGGTTTCGTCGGGAACATCTTGGTGATTGTTTCGGTGGCCATATCGCCCAGGCTCCGGACCACATCCTACGCCTTCATCGTCAACCTGAGCGTGGCCGACCTGCTGATCAACGTCTTCGTCATCCCCGCTATTGGTGTTTCCTTCTTCGACTACGGTTGGCCGCATGACATCTTCTGGTGCCGCTGGCTGTGCTACCTGTTTCTCCTTTGCGTGGGCGTGTCCCTGCTCACCGTGACGGAAATCGCCGCCAGCCGGTACTGTTTCGTCTCCCGCCCGCGACAGACCTACCGTAAATACTTCGGCTGCAAGTCCGTGGCAATCATCCTGATCCACAACTGGTTCGTTGCCCTGCTCTTCATCTTTATCCACTCCTGGAGTGGCATCAGCGGCATCCAGTACCACCCAGTCCTCCGCTTCTGTTTCCTGAAGGACTCTGGTAACCTGGAGTTCTGGTACATCAACTTCATCATGATCTACTTCTTGGCAACCTGCTTCGTCCTCATCCCCTGCCTGTACTGCCTGACTTTCCGGACTCTCTACCTCAGCCAGAGACGCGTGAGGCGTCAAACTGCGCCCAGGAGCCGGGGATCCTTCGGGCATTGGCGACAGATCCTCCACCCGGCCGAAGTCAAACTGACCAAGATGATGGCGCTCATCTTCATCCTACTCGTCCTCTGCTTCACTCCCGTCAGCATCATGCACTTCTTCGTCGTCGATCCCATCTACCAACGTCTCGGAGTTGCACTCCTCCTGACCAACTCGTCCCTCAATCCTTTCGTGTACGCGTGGCTGAACACGCACTTTAAGAAAGCCTACAAACGCATTTTACTCTGTGGAAAGGGATACAGGGGCAGGGTAAAACCGCTCATCGTTTAGGAAAGGACGTGGCAATAAAACGCCTCTCTAATCCGGTTTGTAAGTGTGACGTAAGTGTGACGTTCAACTTAACCCATGATGCGCACTGCACACGTACGGTGTAGCAATGGGCCTTATTCACCGTCGTGCAGTACGTGTTTTTCGCGATTTCGTCCACGCCTTCTCGAAAATGCCTTTTCTTTTCCTTTCAGTTTTTTTTAATATTATATAAAATGTGATACTGCATGTTGTCTCGTTCGTTAAGTAACAGTTTATTTAAATGAAATCATGTTTTCGTTAACTCACGCCGCCCATGCGCTCGCTCGATTCGATTCTGTTTTTTTCCCCCCACCGCATATACAAAAAAAAACGCAAAAATAACACACACAGGCAGGCCATACTACTCCTAAACAAAAATGTGTTCAAAAAAAATGCACATCCAATTATCCAATACCCAGGTAGAGAGCAGCGAGTGGTGGTGGACACCTACTGGACGACACTGGGGGGTGAGTCGGCCATATTGAATTTAAGGCGAGGTAAAATCTTCATTTTTGAAACTTACGAAGAGAAATGAAAGCAATGACATAAAGATAATCAAACATTTCAGTCTGCTCTCATGAATAATTATAAATTTGTGATATAATATACCTTAATGTTTAAACCCACAAGAAAGAATGTTTAAACCCAAATGAAAGAGAAGCGAGAATGCGTAAATAGTCTGGCACCATCCCATTCAATAGCTCAAAATTAATTAAATGCATTCAGGGAACCCGACCAAAATTGGCTTTCTCGTGAATAAGGTCCTTTGCAAAGTTGAGTGTTTTATACAATGGGCACTAGCAATCAGTGGTACGCGCGCGCGCGTGTGTATGACGAAGTCACTTACGAACCGGATATCACGCGCGCTTATGCAAATCGAAGCATGTCGGACACGAACCACGGCTGTGATTGGTCAATACATTTTAGGGCGGAGCCTTTTTGGATGTGTCAATTACGTTTATGTTAAAAATCAAATCTTGCAAGTGTGCTAATGGTTTCCCATGGGATGAGATTTTACATTACGTCCGCTGTCGGATAATTACTTGGAAGAAAATCGTTTCTTGAGAATCTAATGGTGGACCAAGCGTTGGTTTGTGCTAGAGATGAGCTAATATTATTGACATCACTGACTTTGCTAATGTATTAATATGAATGTATTCTGAGAGATAATTCTGACTATTATAAGATATGGGATGATGACATTGATGCTAAAACAACAAACTATACTCGCAATAGGGGCGAAAACTGTTTTAGTCATGTTTGTGCACGTCGATATTGGTACCTCTAGGGCCAGGGTGACCTTTATGACAATGTTCGTCTCTAGCTAGAGAGCTAGGTCGCCCCTAGAGGTAGTCATTAAGGGGGCGACCATCATAGTGGAATACGTCATGCAAGGAGCCGGTAGTCATAACACAATTGAAATTGGTTTTCTGTTTTTCGTTGTGTGCCCGGCAGAAGGGCATATGTGCATATGCCCTTATGCAATAGCGCGTATGCGTAATGAACAAAATGTTCCCAGCAAAAGGGCATATGCAACTGCATCCATTTTAATGAAATTTAAACATTTGATTCAAAATGCGCGCAGGGGAACAATGGAACCTTTCAATGCAATTTTCTTGAAAATGATTTTTGCGTCAGAACGCTCATATGCCCTTCTGCCGGGCACCCAACGTTTTGTCGTTGTTGATTTCCGTGTTAATATATGAAATTGAAAACCTATAACCAATTAAAGGGAAAACCAGTATAAAACGGAAGCCCAATTACGCCAGGCTTAAAAAGTGTGGAAAGACAGTTTTGCTTAATAACCGTGTGAACGAGCGCAATTTGGTTTTGCGAAAATTGAAAGCAATACTTTTGTAAAGAAACGCAATCCGTTTGCGAAATAACGCAAAATACAGTCCCACCTCCCCCCCCCTAAAAAAAAAACCGCCCAAAGTGCCCTCTTGTTAACAGCTAAAACAAAATACGTCGCCGCAAATGATACTCTTGCTTTTCAACAACGCGAGCCTCCTTTTTTTTTTATTGAGTTACGATCCAATCCAACTGAGCTTTCGAACTGCTCGACAAATTCTGAAACTTGAATTCATGGTAAAATAATATGCGTACGTATCATAAAAGTATCGTAGAGGGCGCTCAACATGCAACCATGTCATGCCATCGGATGTTCGTTGGGGGTGCACACCGGTAAATAGGCCTAAATCCATCCGCCGAGCAAAATATTCTGTATTAGAGAGTTCTAAGAGCCACAGGCATTTTGGTTGCTATTGGGTTCGAAAGTGGCGCTATTTTGCCATGTTGTGGAGGGATCGTTTTTCAAGATGGCTACTTTTCCGCTCTGGGGAAATAGGGGTCGTCTTCTTTGGGTGACTATATCTCGAAAAGTCAATAGTCAACCCACCAAAAAATGAAAACAAAATGAAAGATGACACATTGATCATCGTTTTTCTGTGCAGGTTGAATACCTGTGAGAGTTCTGAGTATTTGTGAAAGAATTTTGAAGTATGCGCATTTAGCACGAGTGTCTATGGGAATTTTATTGCAGTGCACCCCCTCTAGTTCAGTTGTGTACGCTTTAAAGCCCGCCCTCAAGCGACCGAAATATTGACATTTGACCCTGGGTTTGCACGTGTTTAAGAAAACATGTTGTGTCGAAACGGTAAAGCATGTAGGCCTAAGTCGTGGGCATGCGGTCTTGTTAAATAACCAGATAAGTCGTGTCAGTTAGTGATTTTTAACAACATAGAGCCTTCAAGCTTAACCATATAAACAGGGTATTGCAGAAAGTGTTTTTATTGGAAAAGAGAGGACTTGACATGACAAGAAATGGATGAATTTCGCTGGGACGTCTCTTCGAATTTGGGCAGTCTTCTTTCCGCAGTGGCGGAGCCTGCATTGATTTCAACCTGTCGGGAACTTCTGGCAAAACAGGTAATTTTCACGTTCTTTATTAATCCTCATTATTGGAAAGAATGTTGCATCCTGACGCCACTTTTTTTTCATCATAGGCCCCCTATATCTGTATATTTTCTCAATTCAGGTCAGTCATTGATGCAAATATGATGAAATGACATGAATCTGGAACTGAGCTTGTCCCATAAAATGTGACGGAAATACTGGACTACCTCCGTAAACGTCCTGTGTGCGGATGGCCCCGTCCGTTGCTAGGGGAGCTGAAAAACAATTAAAGATCGAAATTATTTTGTCAGCAGAAAATCAACCCAGCTAAAGGCCACAAAAAAAAAGTCTCCGGTTTCTGGTATGCGCGCGCGTCGCCATGCGCGTCGGCAAAATGAAAAAGTTTTTCTTTCAATGAAAGATGATGTCTCAAAACCACCAAACTCACTGGTTTGACTGGAATCCTGCTGCTGCACAATTTTAACGTGTTTTTAGATGGGGTTATGATCGAGAATAAGCTTTATGTGGCCTCTCTGGTCTCCCATAATATTTGCACTAAGTTTAGTCGGGCACCATTTGCAGTCATCAGCTGACATTTGAAGCAAAAAAAACAGGTAAAAAAAAAAAAAAGCCGCGTCGCCGCACCACTTTTTGGGCAAGCTCCATACCAGAAACCGGAGACTTTTTTGGGGGGCCATAGTATGACTGCTAAATAGCACAAAACCATTAAATTCAGTACCTTCAGATGTATAGTTCCAAAAATCATGGTAATTCGGCAAAGAATTCTGACAGTTTTGAAAAAGCATGGCGTCTCTGATATTTACCAGACTGTTTCCCGGCCACCCTAATAATAGTCAAACGGCCAATGGGGTCGGGGAGCCAGACAACAGCTTTAATCATCTACTGAGCGTGCGTCAACTTTGGCAAAGCGCACCGCGGCTGTTGCCTGTCATTCCAAAATCTTTGAAGCCCTCTGCAGTGAAGCACGCCCTCTTGTGTGCGCTCTTCATTCGCGGCTGCGTGTTGCATCCGGGTACTTCACAGAGTGCACTAACTATCTTAATGCCAATGGTTTATATACACCTTCAACTTCACAGATTTGGGGGCCTCAGGATCGACAGCAGCTACTCTCAACTCTCTCCAAGTACTTCCTCTACCCACAATGCACCTTGCCCATGGCCGAAGCCTTCCGTCCCATCTTGCTGGATGTGCTGGAGAGGGCTGGTCAGGCGGTGGTCACAAGAGGGCGCTTTTGCCTGCAGGAGCACGAGAGGCTGTGTGTTGCCGTGGGGAGGGTGCTGGACTTGCACCCAGACGCCTTCAGGTTTGTTTTGTTGGCAGTTTGCCAAAGGTCACAATGTACTCAAGCTAATGCCAAGTAAAAAAAACACAGATTCTCATTTATGCCCTCGTCCTTTTTTTCCCCTGCTGTTTTTTTTTTTTTTTTTTAATTTAACATTTGCATTATATTTTGCAAATATAGTGTCAAATTGTTGTCTTTTTATTTGTTTCCACCGAAATTTTAGCTACATGTAGAAAGGGTGACCTTTCCTTTTGATACAATTTTGTATCAGCAAAATAGTCGAGAAAACGGAAGAATCCATCTGCCATCTTGAGAAAATCTGCCATCTTGGGGAAAAAACGCAAAACAAAAAGCACCTGCCTCCTTTTTTGCAAAATGCCCGGATGAGAAACTTTTTTTTCTTTTACTTACTTTAGTTCAACTAATTTTACTTAAGCCAATGCTTTGTGTTTATTTGCAACATACATGTACTTCATAAATCAATCACTAGTTAAGACAAGATAAGTTTGCGGTAGCACCATGTGAATAAATCTCTTTTGTGAGTATGTGTGGTTCTGAAAAGAACCGGAGGGACTCAACGTTTCGAACAGTATGCTCTGCCCGTCGTCAGGAGAATGAGGGTTCGAAACGTTGAGTCCCTCCGGTTCTTTTCAGAACCACACATGCTCACAAAAGAGATTTATTCACATGGTGCTACCGCAAACTTATCTTGTCTTAGTATCTTTCCACCATGCAAACCTTCAAATCTCAATCACTAGTTGTTAAAATTGCCCCATTTTGGAAATGTTACACAACAGTGACTGGTGAAATTATGAGATGATTTCCCGTTATTCTTTAAATCAATACAAGTTTATATGTATTTCCATTCATGCTCTCCAGATTTTTGATGAAATATCTACAAACTGCGCCGCCGGTTTTTGAAAGGCTACTGAGTGGGCAAGTCACCGTGAAAGTAAAGAAGAAAAAGGTTGGTGCTTTCTTCTCAGTAATATGCAGCGTTGTAGGACTCGAGTCCAGGACTCGGACTTGAGTCCATCTTGAGTCGCAATTTTGGTGACTCGGACTTGACTCAAGTCACAAAGGCGAAGACTCGGAGGCGGACTCGACCATCATGACTCGGAGTTTAATGCTAATGAACCTTGACCCACAAAGGCAAAGACTCGGAGGTGGACTCAACCATCATGACTCGGAGTTTAATGCTAATGAACCTTGACCCACAAAGGCCAAGACTCAGAGGCGGACTCGACCATCATGACTCGGAGTTTAATGCTAATGAACCTTGACCCACAAAGGCAAAGACTCGGAGGTGGACTCAACCATCATGACTCGGAGTTTAATGCTAATGAACCTTGACCCACAAAGGCCAAGACTCAGAGGCGGACTCGACCATCATGACTCGGAGTTTAATGCTAATGAACCTTGACCCACAAAGGCAAAGACTCGGAGTCGGACTCGACCATCATGACTCGACCATCATGACTCGGAGTTTAATGCTAATGAACCTTGACCCACAAAGGCAAAGACTCGGAGGCGGACTCGACCATCATGACTCGGAGTTTAATGCTAATGAACCTTGACCCACAAAGGCAAAGACTCGGAGGCGGACTCGACCATCATGACTCGGAGTTTAATGCTAATGAACCTTGACCCACAAAGGCAAAGACTCGGAGGCGGACTCAACCATCATGACTCGGAGTTTAATGCTAATGAACCTTGACCCGCAAAGGCAAAGACTCGGAGGCGGACTCGACCATCATGACTCGACCATCATGACTCGGAGTTTAACGCGAATGAATCTTGACCCGCAAGTCAAATTCATATAACAAAATTATCAATTCTGTTATAATCCCGATGATAATTTGTAGAAACCGAAGCGCAAGGCAGACGATCCTGCCCTACCTCCCAGCCTGACGGACATCCTAGCGACATGCCACAGGTATCTCCAATATTCAAGAGAGGCGTTTGTGGACCTGTGGGACTGGAGCCCTGTGATGAAACTAGTTGCCCACCAGGACCTGGACGTGAGATGGTAAGAAAGGAGGAGCGCTTGGTCCAATGGTTTATGGTGTTGGACTCGTGCCGTGGTACATGGGTCCGAACCGACATGGTGCTTGAGTTATTAGGCACTTTACTACAATTGCCTCTCTCCACCCATGGTACATAGGCTCAACCTCAGTAGGGAACATGATGCTTGTGTTCTTGGGCAAGACACTTTACTAGAGTTGCACCCAGAAGTATAAAGTGGTACATGCACACTTGGAAGGGATCGTAACCAAAAAGTCTAGACAGTTACATGCAGAATTAATTTCTTTAAATGTCGTGCATATTTTCAGGTATTCCTTACAAATAGCAGCCACCCTAACGGACATGGCTGACCAACCAATCCAGGCGCTTCTCACCAATCATTTCACTCCTGACGACCTGAGGCTTCTGACCCTTAGACACGAGGAGGCCAAACAGCTCGAAGCGACACACCGTAGCGCCAGCCTGCTCTTGAACTCAGATGTGACCTTTGACCTCGAGCGACGAGAGAAAGCGACGCACACGATGCGGGAGTTGGTCGGCGCGGATCTGAGTCCATCTGTTGCCGCGGTGTGCGGGGTGCTGTTGCCTGTCCAAGCCGGCCATGAGAAAAAGGTGATATTTCTTAAATTCCTAAAAAAGGTTGTATCCAACTTATACTTGTCTACAGCTGGTAATTGCACATTCACCTATTGGCTCTGTGCACAAGTACCCCCTCAACGGTAAGAAAGGGAGAGTTGGGAGACAACTGACATTTGAACGCATTGCCGACGACGCCTGACACGAAGACGCTATTGCTTTGTGCACATGCACAATAAAACTACTCGTGCATTTACTTTGCGTTATACGTGCGTGAACCAGAACGCGCACAGGGTGTATTCCGCCAACTGGGCTCTCGAAAGTGGGCAAAAAGCACCCTCTCTTGTTGGTGCACAGAGCCCATAGAAGTGACTGAATATAATTACCATAGATGCATGTGTGACAACCAGCCTTAGCAATTAGATATTTCATCATCAAAATTCTGATTCAAAAACATTATGATAACCACCGTTGCCAAAAACAAAACAGTTCTTGATGAACGTTGTCTTCAAACTCAAAACATTTACTTGCACAGTTTCACTAAAAATACTGCCTAGAATAAATGCTTTTCTCATCCAGAAAAGCTTAGCAACACTGCGTTCCCACATGGGAAAAAAAACCATCACAAGTCAAATCACAACTGCATCACAAGTCAAATTACAAGTCTGTCACATTCAAATCACAAGTCAAATCACAAGTCAAATCGCAAGTCCATCACATTCAAATCACAAGCCAAATCACAAGTCCATCACATTCAAATCACAAGTCAAATCACAAGTCCATCACATTCAAATCACAGGTCAAATCACAAGTCAAATCGCAAGTCCATCACAAGTCAAATCACAGGTCAAATCACAAGTCCATCACATTCAAATCACAGGTCAAATCGCAAGTCCATCACATTCAAATCACAAGTCAAATCACAAGTCAAATCACAAGTCCATCACAAGTCAAATCACAAGTCCATCCCAAGTCAAATCACAAGTCAAATCACAAGTCAATTACATTCAAATCACAGGTCAAATCACAAGTCAAATCGCAAGTCCATCACAAGTGAGGTTGTTTCCAGTAAGAGATGTGCTCAAGTCCATCACTACTCCGGTCACAAGTCACAGCGGATGATCAATAACGAAGCAAAACTTTTGTCACAACTCATTTGAAAAACTTGTGACTTGACTTGAGACAAACGGACTTACAATTAGCTTGAGATTGATTTGGGAAGACTCGATTGTGTTGATTATAATCATCTTTTCACTAGAGTTTTGCTTTTTTACGGTTCCATTTTTTTTCATCACAGGATACATCCCATACAATGGTCAGGGTCCCATCCACGGCCCGCAACCTCCACAGCCTAGCTCTAGCCGTCTCCTCCGGCACAGCCGTGCTGCTAGAGGGCGCTGTCGGATGCGGCAAGAGCGCCCTCGTGGACCACTTGGCCCAGGTCACGGGCCGGAGGAAAACTCCCGACCTGCTGAAGGTGCAGCTCGGGGACCAGACCGACAGCAAGGTAGGGCGCCCTCTCTAGGTTACAAAAACATGCAGACGAAACAAAATGAAGGAATCTCTGAAGCCATGATGTCAAACCCCTACTTTAAGCACATCTCTATGGGAACAGACGTAAATTGTATAGATTGGTGCTTACATCCAGGAACATCCAAAGTCTTGTCTGGTTCCCAGACCCGTTTTCATAGAACTGAATGGCTATTGAGTCAGGAGTGCTGAATGGTAACACATAGCGACCGATTACAATGTATGTGCTAATAAAAAGATGTGTTCAGCCCCCCCCCCCCCCCCCCCCCCATTTGTAATTATTACTTTACAGAACACAAAAACAAATTTCTTATGATCATTTTCACATGTAACATTATCTTTCATCTCATTTTAGGAGAGTTAAAAAATGATCATAATCCCAATTTGAAAATGTCTTTGAAACGAGAAACAGGAAAAAAACTATTTTATTCCTGGTCTCTTTTAAAAAAAACAGGAAAAAAACATGTTCTAAACAGAAACAAAACAGGAATTCTTCCTCAAAATTCTGTGACCTTTTTTGTTTAGGCCTTGATTGGTACTTACCGCTGCACCGATATTCCAGGAGAATTCGTCTGGCAGCCGGGAGCCCTGACACAGGTAAACCACAACTTATCGACCATTCTTACTCCCCCCAGAGCCGGTATCTTGAAAATCAGTTTTCCAACATCAGTGATTTTTTTGTATAAGAAGTTTTCCCTTTTAAGCAACAGCAATAGCAATTATCTCAAAGTGCAGTCTGTGTGTAAAGTGCCTTGCTCATGAACACAGGCTTCACTGACCCCACATCGTTTTCCAAGGAACTTTTCCCTTTTAACAGCAATAGCAATATGATATCCCAAATTGCAGTCTGTCTGTGTGTATTTCTGTAAAGTGCATTGCCAAGGGACACAAGCTTCACTTTCACCATACCTATTTTTGAACCCTCATTTAGAGAACCTTCTAAACATCGGTGAGTTTTTTCTAAATGACTTTTTCCCTTTAAGGTTATGGCAATAGCAATGTGATATCCCAAATTGCAGTCTGTCTGTGTGTATTTATGTAAAGTGCATTGCCAAGGGACAAGCTTCACTGACCCCATATCTAGTTTTAAACCCTCATTTATAGTACCTTCTAAATATCGGTGATTTTTCAAAAGAAGTTTTTCCTTTTAGGCAACAGAAATAGCAATATGATATTCCAAATTGCAGTATGTGTGTGTATTTATGTAAAGTGCCTTGCCCACGGACAGCTTCACTGACCCCATATCAAGTTTGAACCCTCGTTTAGAGCATCTTCTAAACATCAGTGATTTGTTTCAAAAGAAGTTTTCCCTTTTAGGCAACAGCAATAGCAATATGATATCCCAAATTGCAGTTTGTGTGTGTATTTATGTAAAGTGCCTTGCCCAAGGACGCAAGATTCACTGACCCCTATCTATTGTTGAGACCTCAGTTAGAGTACCTTAGTTTAGCCTAGTTTTCATACCGACGTAAGAAACGCAAAGTGAAACGCAAACATGACCCAAACTGCAACGCAGACATATGGAAACATTTCATCCAGAAGTGTCTCCGACAACCCAGACAGATGTAACCTACCTCGCAGACAATTGGCAAAGTTGAACCCGGTTAAATTTTGCTGACGATTCAGCGTATTGTCTGCGCAGTCTTCCTAAGCTTAACGTCAATATGGAAACCAGGCTTGATGCAAAAAAGTGCCACAGACAATAAACTCAAGGCTAGAAAATAAGGTTTAAATGTGCATGTAATTAAAATCAGAGAAAAACACCCAACCAAGAAAAGAGTGAATGCCACTTATTACTTTATTTTACAGGCTGTCACCAACGGACACTGGATCCTACTAGAAGACATCGACTACGCGCCCATGGACGTCATCTCTGTACTGGTACCCTTGCTGGAAGCCGGTTCCCTGTCCCTGCCTGGGCACGGAGACGTGGTGCGCGCCGCGCCGGGATTCCAGCTCTTTGCCACGCAGCGATTGACGGCCGGCGCCGGCGGGTTCTTCAGGCAGCACATATCCCACGCTGCATTGCTGGATCGCATGTGGTCAAAGGTTAACGTGGAACCCCTTTCGAGGGAGGAGCTACAGCAGGTAATTGGGAGGGTGGAAAATTCATGTATTTTTTACTTTCATAAAAATACGGTTTTTTAAATTGCCATTTTTCCTCGCAGTACAAAAAGTTATTCACT